>JAJOOR010015642.1:0-31967 GCA_036250505.1 Solanum acaule | reverse complement strand
AAATAACATATGCCCTTTGGAAAAATGGTCCAACACTTAGAAAAATAAATGAGGCGGGTGAACAGTAAAAACGCTCACTGGAAATTGTCTTTCCTGCCAGACAGATTTTACAAAAATGGGCATAACTTCTTCGTCCGAACTCCGAATGAGGTGAAACGAAGTGCGTTAGGTAGCTAACTCAAAGGGCTTTCCATGGATATATTATTGGCCACCCAATAATTTGTGTTCTAGGAGATATGACCCTCCAAAGTAGACCCTCGAAAAAGGCTTCACTTGGAAATTTCGGATTTTGATACGGTTGCTCTAAAATTTGGGTTAGACCCATCACCCACTAAATTTGACCCCCTAAACAAGAATATGAAGTCGGATTTTCGAAAAACAAAACGGATTTTTTTATATATAGCTAAATAAGTTTCCGGTAACTTCCGAAGTACTTTTTTAAGAACTTTTTGGGTCATTTCAATCTAGTAGCAATCTCCCTATACCATAAACTTTGTGGCCATATAGTTCTAGCTAGTGGATCCACTTAAGCTATAGAAATGATGGTCCTACCTTATGCAAGTAGGAATTCTTTTATCCGGTGAGGGTGACACCGGGATTCCATGTTAAGCTCTCATGTTCTAGGTCAGTTAAGGCTTACCCCCACGATGAATGTTATTGAACTATGGCTTCTCAAGGATGCACTACTTAATGTGGGTGGTGGAATGGGACGCCACCCATACATTGAACTAGTAGGCTTTGAGAGGGGTCATGGTGTGTTCCTTACAATGTTAATGAAATGAATTACTTACACATTGCACAAGTGTGACTTAGAGTTGTCTTAGGTGAGGGTCCTTATGTGATGATTGTGTTTTAGGTATTGGTTATGTCTCTTGTATGAATATTGTGTAAGGATGGAAAGGTTGTATGGTGATTTCACCTTTGGTGACCTTAAGTTGATACTTTGGTATGGATGGTCGTATGTGATGCAATCCATGCATTGCTTTAAGTGTGGCTTGAGGGTTACTTGAGGGGAAAGGTTAAGGTAAAGGAAATGGTGTATATGTTGAGTATATTATAATGTGAATAATGACTTGTACATTGGTTATATTTGAATAGTATGCCTATTATACTTGTATTCATGATGTTTTTACCAAAATGGCATAAAAACATGACTTTCAAGCAAATGTCCTTTTTAAGTATGTTTTTGCATGGCTATCATACTTAGTACTTAATTGTGTTAATCCATATGTTCTTCATGTTTTACTACAAGTGTAGGTCTCAGCAAGTGATTTGACTCTATCTAGTGAATCTTGGAGTAGAGTTCCTCCAAGACATCTTTTGGTATGTCTTCATAGATCGAGGACAAGGACTTATTATGTTTCTAGTTTTTTCATGTTTTAAGACTATTGTTAAGACTTCGATTGTAAAGAGTTGTGTCCCTATCTTGTTTAAAGTTTGTCTAAGTTGTCCATGTGAGACTTTAGTAATTCACTGCTTTATAAATGAGTTTTAGATTGTTGGTTTTACTAAAGAAAAGTTTTTAATTCCGTGCTATTTTCATTATCGAATGCAATGAATGACTATGAGGCTTGTATAAGACCCCTTCGGGTCGAGTATACCGTGTCGCATCTAGGGGGTACTCATGGATCGTGACAAACATGGTATCAGAGCATAAGATTTAGGAAATGGTTATTAGGGTTTATGTCTCACAAACCACGTTTGGTAGAGTTTTGTTCATCCGTGTGAGTCGTGATACATCTATGAGCGAGAGGCTATGGGACGCCATAATCTTACACTTCTTTCATATTCTTGAAGTTGTGCCTTATAGTTTAGATTTATAGATGTTGTTTTCCTAATCCTTCTCTTGTGTTTATAGGATATTAATATGAGAAAGACGCCCGCAAGAAGAGGGGAAGAGGAGAATGTGAATGAGAGAGTTCCTCCCCGAGGTTGCCAAGGTCCTCAAGGTGGCCAAGTTCCTCAAGGCAACCAAGTTCCAGTGGATCCCTCAGCCATGACCAATGAAGAGATTAGGAAATCTTTTTTAACCCTAGCCCAAACCATGATGGCTCAAGTTAACCGATATTTGGGGTCTAGGGTGAATGTTATTGAGAGTACTATGGGCTCAAGGTTGAGAGACTTTGTGAGGATGAATCCTCCTATTTTTCTTGGCTCTAAGGTGGGAGAGAATCCGCAAGAGTTTCTAGATGAAGTATATAAGATAGTCAATGCTATGGGAGTAACTTCTAGGAAGAAAGCGGAGTTGGCCTCTAATTAATTGAAAGATGTGGCCCAAGTATGGTTCACACAATGGAAAGCCAATAAGCCTTTAGAAGCGGGACCTATAGAGTGGGAGGAGTTTAAGGAAGCATTCCTTGGTAGATACTTTCCCCGTGAAAAGAGGGAGTGTAAAGTGGAGGTGTTTATAAACCTTAGGCAAGGTAGCATGAGTGTGAAGGAGTATTCCTTGAAGTTTACCCTATTTTCTAAGTATGCTCCATCCTTTGTGTCTAACCGTAGGGATGAGATGAGTAGGTGTGACCGGTGTATCCGACCTTGTTAAGGAAGAGTGTCGTACGGCAATGCTTTATGGTGACATGAACATTTCTAGGCTTATTATGTATGCTCAATCAATTGAGGAGTCTAAACTTGAGAGGAAGAATAGAGAGTTGAAAAGGGGTAGATCCTATGAGCAAGGTCAACCTAGGTCCAAAAAGAGGTTCTATAATCAAGATGCCTCCATGGTCAACAATGGTAGGGTGTCTACCCTTCAATCTCAAGGAGGGAGTGGAAGTGGTTCTTCCTTTGAAAGGTCTAGGTGTGCCAAGTGTGGGAAGAAACATTTGGGTAAGTGACTTGCCGGCACAGATGGGTGCTTTGGGTGTGGAAAGAAGGGTCATACCAAACAAGCTTCTCTTGATTGGCTGGATCCTAATTCTCCAAAGAAGAATCGTTTCTATGTGCTTTAAGCTAACAAGGATAAAGGAGCTAATCTGGATGAAGGCACCAGTAAGTGATAGTTCCTTATGGTTGTGAATGTCATGATGAGGTTTTTGTGTTGTTTTCCATGATTAGCCTTAGTTGGGTTTTCTCCTAAGTGGGGGATGGTATGTTGAATAGTAAGGTTGTAGAGAGTTTTGATATCCTTATGTCTTTCCTTCTATTCTTATTGAGACCAAGAGTTCCTTGTAGCTTGTTTCATGTTTTGGAGTTATGTGTAATTCTTGTGATTTCCATAGCCTCTTTATGTTATGCATGTTCTAGTTGAATTCTCGTTTAAATGAGAAAATGAGTTTTCAGGTTTTATGTTCCTCATGTTGATGTGCATTTGATATAAGTTGCCTATATACTTCATGAGGCAATTGTTGAACATGTCTAAATGTGCTTTTGAGAGGAATTGCACATTGCGTATTATGACGTTCTGATGAGCATGATGTCATTTGGAGAAGGAAGTTCCTCCAATGAAATGGGAAATGAGATGTTTTGGTGCATAATGAGATTGTAGAAGTAGTTCCTACCTCGTTGTTCTGTTTTGTGCCTTGTGATGTGGAGTTGATGTTTCCTCCTATGTTTATACATTGTTTATAATGTTACATGCATGATGGCCTGCTAGTCTTGAGTCATTTTCCCTTAATGTGTTTAAAGTGTCATTCGAGTACAGATATTTCTAAGTGGGGGATTATGTAAAGACCCATAAAATGATAGGTTGATCTAGAGCCTAAACGCGAGGGTTAACGTCAAGAGTTAAGGGCAAGGGCTAAAGATTTGGGTGTACGACATGGTTTGGGAACCTAGGCTACCTAAAACCAGACATAGCTACTACCTAACATCACCACGAGGGTCTTTACGACCCGTGGTGGCCACCACGGGCCATGGTACCACCCATGGTGGCAAGGAAATATGCTTAGAAAAGGTTCCAAGCCAAGGCACCCATTCACGAACTACTTCACGACTCGTGGTCATGACCACGGGCCATTGGAAGGCTCATGGGGTGGCCTTAGCTTGGTGGGAGTGTTGCAATGTTGAGGGAGCTACTGCCCCCAAACTTCACGGACCACTCCACGGTCAGTGGCTTTGACCACGACCCGTAAAAGTGGCTATGAAGATGCCTTAGCATCTTGGGGATTAGCAAGGCAAAGGAGCACACTTCCTAGAGGACCACGGGAGCCACTAAGGGCCGTGGTCTTCTTCACGATCCATTTGGGAAGTCGTGAGCCTGGACGAGGGTGCCCAAAAATGGGGCAATTAAGTAATTTTGTTTGGTTTAATTATTTAGTAGGGTTGATTTTAAATGGTTTATATCATTATTATATATGGTTTTAAGTCTTTTAATAAGTCATTTACCCCTAATTACCCCAAAATCCAAATCAAAACAAAAGAGTTCCTACTTTCAAAAATTCTCTCTCAAAAACTCAAGGAAAAAGAAGGAAGCCATTGAATCTTGGGTTTTGGCGATTTCAAGGTGTTTATTCCTCAATTTTTGTGGATATTCAATAGCAAGGTATGGTAGTCTTCATCCTTGTCTAACTTTTCATTCAAGGAGCCAATTCAAAGGAATTTTCAAACAAAGAAAATTTAGGATTTTACTCAATCTCATGGGTTCTTTCATCAAACGATTTCAAAGGGTTTCTAATGTCAAATTATGATTGTTTTAGTGTTTAATTGATGATTTATGATGAAAATACTCTATGAACCCATGAATTCTCTCAATTCCTAAAATGTACCTTTATGAAGTGGGTTTGATGATTATGAAGGCTTATGAATTAATTGTGTCTAAATTTCTTTGGGTTATTGAATTGTATCATTATATACGCCTTAATTGTAGTGAATGGTTGGTATGTTGGTGATTTTAGAATTCATGGCCTTGAAAGGGAAAGTTAAGATCAATTATATGTTGAAGTAGAATTGTTCTTGAGCTATTGATCCACTTGAAAGGTGGAGGTGTTTACTTACTTTGTATATTGTGATCATGGCCTTGTAAGGCAAAGTATGAATGATTGATGTATGATCATGATGAGAATTATAGGTGTGTGATTACTATGAATGTGTTATGAACATGTCTAGAAGGCAATGGTATGAATGATAATGCTATATGTGATAGGCTATTCTCACATACTCACACTCATGAATGACTAATGAATGAAGTTCTATGATAACGTTATTGAATGTTGAGTCTATTGAAAGGATATTCTCAATTGTACTGTAATGAATGAAAAGACATGTTGTGAAAGGACTTTCTCACAATATGGGATTCTTAGGTGAAAGGCTATTCTTATCTTTGAATCTATGAGCTTTCCAATGAAATAATGTTGTGTTTGGGATGGGTACTTATCCATGAGTAGAGGTGGAGTACCTAGTAACAATTTGTTATCCCTTAATTAATTGATGTAATACATGTCAAATACTCTGTGGGGAATAATGCCAAGCACCAAGTGGATTTCGATTGAGATGGGTGCTCATCCGTGAGTTGAGGAGGGGTACTTAGTAGAAATCTCTTGAGATGGATGCTCATCTGTGAGTTGAGGTGGGGTATCTATTAGCAATCTCCCTATCCCATAAACTATGTGTCCACTTGGGTCTAGCCAGTGGATCCACTTAATATATAAAAATGATGGTCCTACCTTAGGCAAGTAGGAATCCCTTTATCTGGTAAGGGTGACACCAGGATTCCGTGTTAAGCTCTCATTGTGTATGTCGGTTAAGGCTTACCCCCACAATGAATGTTATTGAACTGTTACCTGATTCAAAAATAAAAGAAGTATTCTAAAATGGCTTCTCAAGGATGCACTACTTAGTATGGGTTGTGGAATGGGATGTCACCTATACATTGCACAAGTAGGCTTTGAGAGGGGTCATGGTGTGTTCCTTACAACGTTAATGAAATGAATGGGCTCTTATGATGATGTTAATGAAGGTGTTGACCTTATGTCTGATGATTAAAGGTGTTCCTAATGAAGCTAATGAATGGTGACTTAAATGCTTATATGTTAAATGTTAAGATGCATGCCTTACTTAGATTGTATTACTTCCTTGTTATGACTTGTTGAGTATGATTGTGCCTAGCCTATGTTGACTTCAACTGAGCACTTAGTGTGAGTAGTAGTATGTGATGCTACTTACACATTGCACAAGTGTGACTTAGAGTTGTCTTAGGTGAGGGTCCTTATGTGCTGATGTGTTTTAGGTAATGTGTATGTCTCTTATATTTCTATTGTGTAAGGATGGAAAGGTTGTATGATGAGTTCACCTTTGGTGACCTTAAGGTGATACTTTTGTATGGATGGTGGTATGGGACGCTATCCATACAATGGATTAAGTGTTGCTTGAAGGTTACTTGAGGTAAAAGGTAAGGTAAAGGAAATTGTGTATATGTTGAGTATGTTATAATGTGAATAATGACTTGTACGTTGGTTATGTTTGAATAGTATGCCTATTATACTTGTATTCTTGAAGTTTTATCAAAATGTCATAAAAGCATGACTTTCAAACAAATGTCCATTTTAAGCATGTTTTTGCATGGCTGTCATACTTAGTACTTAACTATTCTAATCCATATCTTCTTCATGTTTTACTACAAGTGTAGGTCTCGGCAAGTGATTTGACTCTATCTAGTGAAGCTTGGAGTAGAGTTCCTCCAAGACATCTTTTTGTATGTCCTCATAGATCGAGGACAAGGACTTATTATGTTTCTAGTTCTTTCATGTTTTAAGACTATTGTTAAGACTTCGATTGTAAAGGGACGTGTCCCTATCCTGTTTAATGTTTTTCTAAGATGGCCATGTGAGACTTTAGTATTTCTCTAGTTTATAAAAGAGTTTTAGATTGTTGGTTTTATTAAAGAATGGTTTTTAATTCCGTGCTATTTTCATTATCGAATGACTATGAGGCATATGTATAAGACCCCTTCGGGGTCGAGTACGCTGTGTCACATCTAGGGGGTACTCCTGGGTCGTGACAGTTACCCACACCGAGAAGGGTTGGTCTACTTGCCTAGGGTAAAACCGGTTTGTTAGCTTAGTTTGACCCACTACCTATCTTTTCTACGAGGCTCGTAGTTATGGGATACAAAGATTCTTCTAGGAAACCCGGACTCAACTTGTGCGGGACTCCATCTCATGAGATATACCTTGAGGGAAACCCGGACTCTACTTGTGAGAGTTCCCATCCTTGAAGCCGGACTCAAATAGGTAAAAACTTCAATCTCAATTCAATATCCACTCGGTGCTAGGCATACATTACACAATATAGCTTATTAAATTGTTAATTAATTCATGACCCTCGGAGAGATGTCCTTGACAACCAATCCATGTTTCTAGTGATTCTATCACTTTATACATTTGATCATTCTTAATTCATCATCTTAGCTTTAATCTCAAATCCCTAACCATCAATACTCATAAATACAAGCCTTACTCTCAAAGTTTACCTGTTACCATCATCTTTCTTACCTAGGTTTCAAGGCATTCTAGTCACATTATTCATTATTAGGTGATTCTAGTCATAATTCATCATAAAGGTTCATCTTCAACTTTACTAGTCATGATCCATCATATATACCATAATCTAAATCAATTCATGTCTACATGCTTCCATTCATGAACAATTACTATAGACATCATCAATTTTAGAAGATCATCTCTAAGTCTTCAATTTCACCTTTCATGGCATAAACCCACATAATAACAATTTCATCAATTAGACTAGGGTTAACCATGGAAAACACATAATATCTTCATAATAACATAATTACATATGAATTCAATCATAAACAAGTACTATTCACTCAATTGGAATCATACTTAACACTACCCACAACATAGGAAGATACCTTAGCTAGAATTCGGTTTTCTCTTCACAATTGGAGGAAATCTAGGGGGCTCCATGGATGGAAGAATCTAAGGATGATTAAGATATCATACCTTGATTATAAAGACCTTATAATGCTTGCAACAATGGCGAATTTTAACCTATATTGCTTATCTTCTTCTTCTTTGCTTCCTACAGAGAAAATTTCTTAGGGGATTTGGGTTCTGAAGTGAATCTAAAATAATGATTTTTGAATCATATAATTAAGGGTCTATTAGCTTTATATAGATGGCCCAATTACTTATAAAATGACCCTACTTAATAACTAACTAATTCTATAATATTCCCTAAGTCCCTAACTTAAGACAACTTAACACCAAAAGCGCCCCAACCCACTAGACCTTGACCCACAGACCGTGGGTGGGTACACGGGGTGTGCTGAACCTCCGTGGGTTGTTTCCTGCAACCTCCGTGGTGTGCAAGACCCAGGACACATTCCCATGGGGTGTAGGTTCACCTACAGGGAGTGAGTCCCATCCATAGGTTGCCCCTTTTTGGGCAGATATTAGGGAATGTTTTGGGTCCCCCTCAAGGACCCTTAGTTGGTCCTTGGGGGTTCTTCCCTTGAAGCCCTAATCGTAAAGCCTACATTCTGAGTTTGGGAAGTCATTCTATAACTCCAACCCCCACGTAAAGCTCTAGAACCCTTACGTAAGGCTCTAGTTTAACCTACTCGTTTTCTGGGTGTTACATGATTGTAGAACCCATGTAGTCAAGTTTCAATCTCCAAATGAACCTATTCTAGAATGAAAATGGGGAAATTCAATGCCTAAGTTCCAGTTTGTCTCTTGCCTTAAATCTATGATGGTGTCTCTAAGGGTTGCATATTTCATCTGGTTAGGGTGAGGGATATGGATTCTGAAACCTCCATATTTGAGTCAGTCCCCATTGTTAATGAGTTTCTGAAATTGTTTCCTGATGATCTACCCGGTGTTCCTCCCGAAAGAGAAACAGACTTCGGTATTGACCTTCTCCCAAATACGTAACCTATCTCTATTCCTCTTTACTGAATGGCTTCGACAGAACTTAAGGAATTAAAGGAGCAATTGAAAGATTTGTTGGATAAGGGTTTCATCTTACCAAGTATCTCTCCATGTGGTGCTCCAATTTTGTTTGTTCGGAAGAAAGATGATTCACTCCATATGTGTATTGCCAATCCACAATTGAACAAGGGTTCTATTAAGAAAAAATATCCTCTTCGAAGGATAGATGATTTGTTTAATAAACTTCAAGGAGCAAGCTATTTCTCTAAGATTGATCTCTGGTCGTGTTATCACCAGTTAAGGATGAAGGAAGATGACATTCAGAAGATGGCTTTCAGAACTAGGTGTCATGACCCAGTGGTACACCCTAGATGTAACATGACATACTTGACCCTGAAGGGGTCTCATAAAAGCCATTATCATATCATAAAATAAGAAAATAGAAAAGTAAGGAAATTTTTAAAACTTTATTCATACAATCGAAGTCTTTTCGAGAAAATGCAAGCAGAAGTCTATACTTCACTTTTGTCTCAAACCATCTAATCCAACTTTAGAATAAAAATCTTGGGACATAACCCTACAATAGTCTCAGCATGAAAATAAAAGACAAAAAGGAACTAGTGGGTTTTGTCCTCGAAGTTATGAGGATTCACCAAAATCTTCAACTTCGTTGCTCCTTAGAAACCCATCTCCAAGAATAGCACTCAAGCTCCAATCCCTACATTTGATGATAATGTAGGAAACGTATGTGTTAGTACAAAATGTACTAAATATGTTAGCTATCATATTATCATAAGAGCATAAGATAAGGGTTAGTCAACATAATACATAATCCAATACTTCATCAACTTCAACTATTAGAATAAGAGACAATAGCATAATCATAAGTGAAGTCTCCAACATAAGCATTAGATAAGCCTTACTCAACTCTTAGTCATTCATATCATAAAAGGACTATTCTCACGTAACCTCAAAGCATACTTGTGCAATGCATGAATAGCATCCCATAATACCATTCACACTAAGCATAACCTTGAAGTCACCACATCCATACTTACCATTCATTTGGTCTCATTCTTAGCTTACTTCATATGGACAAGGGATCTATCACCTTAGTCAATCATATCATGGAAGTCAACTATAGCAACAACCCAAGCTAACATACATCATATAAGAGCACACTTCATAAGTAGCTTCAAGTCATACTTGTGCAATGTATGAATAGTATCCCATACTACTATCCATACTAAGTACGACTTTAGGCTATCATACATACTCACTAGTTGGGGACTAGTCCCTCTTTACTAGTTGCCTTGATTCATATAAGGTACTTCTCTTATTAGTACAAGGCAAGACATCACACATGAATGATCACAATTTATCAATTGAAGGCTACTAAGGAATAGCACCCTACTAGGCTAGACCAAGCTGATAATCTAGCTAACATGACTACATTATGCTAACTCCAGCTACCATGGAGGGCACACTATCATGCAAGTCCATGCTATTCAAGGATGGATACAAGTGTTCCATCCATTCTACCATGAAAAACATCCTATGATACTAATGCAAGCTACCCTTAGGAGAATATGGTTTCTCAATCCTAAGCTACCATGAATGGTGTTGGCCTAACCACGTCAAGCTATCATCCAGGCATTCTCCATTGCTATTACAAGCTACCCATAGGAGAGTATATGTCCTCAATCCTAGGGTACCATGACTATCCCTAATTCAAGCTACCATGAAAGCATCTTACAATGCTAATCAAGCAACTCCTATGAGAGTATATGTCCTCAATCCTAAGCTACCATGAGATGGTCTTGTCTTACCAAGTCAAGTTATACATGAAGGGTTCACATATTACAACTTCAAGCTATTGTAGTCTAACTTGCTTTGATTCATTTTAGGTGATTAGCTTTTCAACCTACAATCATTCTATGTCAGATAACCTTGCACCTCCTAGCATATTTATGCCTAAGTGTGTAAGTAAGAATAGGCTTTCAAAAATACACAATAAGATCACATCAAGTTAGTTTTACTCTCAAAGCCCTAACATTCATGATCACAAGCCTTCTTCTCAAAGCTTTACCTCTTACAATAATCATTCATACCTAGACTTTAAGGCATCTCAATCACATTCTTCATTAATAGGTGATTCTTGTCATAATTAACCATAAAGGTTCAATTTCAACTTTACTAAGCATGATATATCATAGATACTAAAATCTAGTTCAATTAATGTCTATATGTTCCTAATCTTGAACAACTACTACACATGACATTAACTTTAGAAGATCACTTATGAATCCTCAATTTCACCTCTCATGGCATAATACCACTTAATATAGACTAGGGTTAACCATGGAATTCACATAAATTCATAATAATATCACAATTCAATGCTAAATCAATCATAATTAGGTATTATCCACTCAATTGGAAACATACCCAACACTACCCACAACATAGAAAGAAACTGTAGCTTAGATTGGGTTTTATCTTTACAATTGGGGGAAATATAAAGGGATCGATGGGTGGAAGAACCCATAGATGAATAAGCTAACATACCTTTATTCAAAGACCTTACAAAATCATGCAACAATGGAGTCTTGTTCTTGCCCAAAGCTCTATCTTCTTCTTCTTCTTCTACTTCAAGTCTTGAGTTTTCTAGAGAGAAGATTTTTGAGATGAAAAACTTTGGGATCATTTTGGGTTTTGGAATTAAGGACTTAGTTGGGGTGATTAATGACTTAAAATACTTTATATAGGTGTATAAATTCCGTATAAAATGACCCCCACTTAAAACCAACTAAAAATGAATTTCCTATTTTGACCCTCATTAGGCAGCCATGGTGCGAAGCACCACTACAGGGCTCACGAGCCGTGTTCCTGCCCGTTGTCCCTTAGGAAGTGGCTTGGCCAATGTGTCTTGGCCTTCCTCATCCTAAGGCATCTTCAAGAGCCTTCCCACAAACCGTGGTCAAGACCGCTGGTCGTTAAGTGGCTCGTGAAGGTGTGCCACTTTCAGGTAGCCCTTAGGGAGCTACTGCCTTGACTTCACGAACAACACCATAAGCCGTGGTCCACACCACTGGTCGTAGTGGTGGTCGTGGACTTGACGCAGTGTGCTCCAAGATTGGGGCAGCCTTGGCCTTTGGCTTGGGCCTTGCCCCTTTGCCTTGGCACTTTCCTTTTAGACTTGACTCTTGTAGCCCTCAACTAAACCCTAGATGGTCAACTAAGCTACGGGAAATCATTTTACGATTCTCCAGCTTTGAAACTGTTACATAAAGCTCTAGTTTAGTCTACTAGTTTCCGGGGTATTACAATATCTCCCCCTTGGGATCATTCGTCCTCGTAGGACGATTTTAAACACGTCTTAAGGGAAATGACTCTAGACTAGCAGCCTACCATGCATGCAATACATCTAAATGAACACAACAAAGGAGGAAAACTTCAACTCCAAGCTAAACATACTCAATGCAACACAAGGTAGTAGGAACTACATCTAACAACCCAAAAATGCATTAACTTCATATCTAGTCATATTCAAAGAGGAACTAGCATCTACTAGCTATAACATGCTTATTAATTTATCTCATGAAGTCTATATGCAACTCTACTCAAATGCACTACAACATAAGGCAACACAATGCATATAAGTCATTTCTATCAAGACCTATACTTTTTTATGAACATAAATACAAGGAAATCATGGCAACACATAAACAAATAATAACCATCGTAGATAGGAACACCATCTCCCCCTTGGTAGTATGCCTATACGAACTCTTATAAACATCATTCATGCTAAAGAGAACTTCAAAGTCTAGCATAACAAGTCACAAAAAACAAGAAATCCAGAAATTACTAAAGCATAAAACACATACCGAAAGCAACATGAGGAGATCACTCTTGATCTTCTGTAGATTGGAGTGCATAAAACCTATTTTTCTTTTGAGGCTCCGGATATATACAACCAGTGGCAATTTGCTTGCCCTCTCTTTTTATCTTCCTTGACTTTGGGCAATCTTTCATCTTGTGGAAACTCTCACCACAACTAAAGCAACCCGCTCTACCAACGAAAGACCTACCCTCATATCTCTTACCACACCTAGAAAAAGGGGGCCATAGGGACTCATTACCTATCCCTTGTATCCTAGGGGTAGACACTTTTTAATCCTTATTCCTAGGAGCATTAGAAAACCCCTGTCCGCAAAACTTTTGTCAATTCCTAGAGAGACCATGCCCATCGGACCCATCATGAAAGGACTTGTCATTATCCATCCTAGACCTCTTTCTCTCCCTAGATTATTCCTCTTCAAGTTTATCTTCCTCCATTTGTTGAGCATACACCATAAGACGTGAGATATCAATATCATTATTGAGCATTGTTGTACGACATTCGTTTTCTACCATGGCAGACACCCCCGTCAAAAACCTACTCATCATATCCCCTGGACTTGCTACCATAGATGGAGCATACTTAGACAATAGAGTAAATTTCAAGGCATACTCCTTAACACTCATAATACCTTGCTTAAGGTTGATGATATCTTCCACCTTAGCTTCCCTCAACTCTTGGGGAAAGAACCTATTAAGAAATGTCTTCTTAAACACCTCCCACTCTATAGGACCTGCTTCTACCGGCCTAGCATCCTTCCATTATTCATACAATATTTGAGCAACATCCTTCAATTGGTAAGTAGATAGTTCCGCTTTTGCTACCGAAGTCACCCCCATGATAGCTAACACCTTATAAGCCTCCTCTGTAAACCCATTAAGGTCATCTTCCACTTTGGAGTCACAAAACTCCGGAGGGTTCATCCTTAAAAATTCTCTCACTTTAGAAGCAGCCATCCCCTTTATTGGGTTTGTCGAAGCTACCACTTCCCTATTAACTTGTGTCATCATGGCTTCGGCCAAGATTAAGAAAGCCAACCTAATCTCCGCATTTACCATATTTGGAGGATCAATTGGAGCTTGAGGCTGAGCTTGGAGAGCAACATGTTGCTCCTCATTGCCTTCCTCACCTCTCCTAGCATTTGCCCTTGTTTTAGTCATACCCTAAAAAAACATAAGGCACGGATTAGAAGAAGGACCTACTAAGGCCAAACTCTTTGGCACGACATAAAGACTAAAGAAGTGAGATTTCCTAAACATCCAATAGCCTACTATTAATAAATATGAGGTGCATCACATTTATGAACAAGAGTCTACTATACGTGGTTTGGGACAATCCTAGAACCATTCTAAACTTGGCTCTGATACCAGGTTTGTCACGACCCAGGGGTACACCCTAGATGTAACATGGTATACTTGACCCTGAAAGAGTCTCATACAAGCTCTTAGAATATCATGACATAAGATAATAGAAGAGAATGGAAATTTTAAAAACATTATCCATACAATCAAAGTCTTTTCATAAGAATGCAAGCGGAAGTCTTTACGACACTTTTTTCTAAAACCATCAAATCCAACTTTAGAATAAAACTGTTGGGACATAGCCCTACAATAGTCTCAATATGAAAATAATAGACATAAATGAACTAGTGGGTTTTGTCCTCGAAGTTATGAGGACTCACCAAAATCTTCATCTCTTTTGCTCCTTAGAAACCCATCTCCTAAAATAGCACTCAAGTATCCAATCCCTACATTTGATAAGAATGTAGGCAAAATAAGCATTAGTACAAAATGTACTAAATATGTTAGCTAGCGTAATATCATCAAAGCATAAGATAAGGGTTATTCAACATAAGACATAATCCAATACTTCATGATAATGAACTATTAGCATAAGAGACAATAGCATAATCATAAGTGAAGTCTCCAACATCAGCATCATATAAGACTTACTCCACTCTTAGTCATTCATATCCTAAAAGGACTATTCTCAAGTAACCTCAAAGCACACGTGCGCAATGCATGAATAGCATCCCATAATACCATCTAAGCTAAGTATCCCTTTTTAGTCATCTTAATCATATTCCACATGCATGGTCAAGTCTTAGGCTTTCATATCATAAGAGTACTATACTCCTAAGTAACCTCAAACCGTACTTTTGTAATGCATGAATAGCATCTCATAATACCATTAACACTAAGCATAATTTTGAAGTCACCATATGCATACTTATCATTCATTTGGTCTCATTCTTACCTTACATTATATAGACAAGGGATCTATCACCTTAGTCAATCATATCATGGAAGGAAACTATAGAAACAACCCAAGCTAAACATACATCATATAAGAGCACACTTCATAAGTAGCTTCAAGTCATACTTGTGCAATACATGAATAGTATACCATACTACTATTCACACTAAGTACGACTTTAGGCTATCATACATACTGACTAGTTGGGGACTAGTCCCTCTTTAATATTTTCCTTTATTCATATAAGGTACTTCTCTTCTTAGTACAAGGCAAGACATCACACATAAATGATCACAATTTATCAATTTAAGGCTACCAAGGAATAACACCCTACTAGGTTAGACCAACCTAATAATCTCGCTAACATGACTATATTATGCTAAGTCAAGCTACAATGGAGGGCATACTATCATGCAAGCCATAGCTATTCAAGGAAGGATACAAGTGTTCCATCCATTCTACCATGAAAAACATCCTATGATACTAATGCAAGCTACCCTTAGGAGAATATGGTTTCTCAATCCTAAGCTACCATGAATGGTGTTGGCCTAACCACGTCAAGCTATCATCCAGGCATTCTACATTGCTATTACAAGCTACCCATAGGAGAGTATATGTCCTCAATCCTAGGCAACCATGACTATCCCTAATTCAAGCTACCATGAAAGCATCTTACAATGCTAATCAAGCAACTCCTATGAGAGTATATGTCCTCAATCCTAAGCTACCATGAGATGGTCTTGTCTTACCAAGTCAAGCTATACGTGAAGTGTTCACATATCACAACTTCAAACTATTCTAGTCTAACTTGCTTTGATTCATTTTAGGTAATTAGCTTTTCAACCTAGAATCATTCTATGTGAGATAACCTTGCACCTCCTAGCATATTTATGCCTAAGTGTGTAAGTGAGAATAGGCTTTCAACAATACACAACAAGATCACATCAAGTTAGCTTTACTCTCAAAGCCCTAACATTATTGATTACAAGCCTTCCTCTCAAAGCTTTACCTCTTACAGTAATCATTAATATCTAGACTTTAAGGCATCTTAATCATGTTCTTAATTAATAGGTGATTCTAGTCATAATTCACCATAAAGGTTCAATTTCAACTTTACTAATCATGATCCATCATAGATACTAAAATCTAGTTCAATTCATGTCTATATGTTCCTAATCTTGAACAACTACTACACATGATATTAATTTTAGAGGAGCACCTATGAATCCTCAATTTCACCTGTCATGGCATAACATTTCAACTTTACTAATCATGATCCATCATAGATACTAAAATCTAGTTCAATTCATGTTTATATGTTCCTAATCTTGAACAACTACTACACATGATATTAATATTAGAGGATCACCTATGAATCCTCAATTTCACCTCTCATGGCATAAACCCACATAATATCAATGCTACCAATTAGACTAGGGTTAACCGTGGAATTAACATAAATTCATCATAATATCACAATATAATGCTAAATCAATCATAATTAGGTACTATACACTCAATTGGAATCATACCCAACAATACCCACAACATAGATGAATAAGCTAGCATACCTTGATTCAAATACCTTGCAAAAATAAAGTCTTGTTATTGCCCTAAGTTCTATCTTATTCTTCAAGTCTGGAGTTTTCTAAAGAGAAGATTTTTTAGATGAACTTTGGGATCTTTTGGGGTTTTGGAATTAAGCACTTAGTCGGGTGGTTAATGGCTTAAAATACTTTATATAGGTTTATAGAGTCCATATAAAATGACCCCACTTAAAACCAAGTAAAAATGAATTTCCTATTTTGACCCTCATTTGGCAGCCATGGTGCCAGGCACCACAATAGGGCTCACGAGTCATGGTCAAGACCACAAGTCGTGGTCCTTCTGGTGGTCCACTGTAGAAATTTCATACAAAAATTCATTTTATCAAGGTCAAGCACAAAGATTTCTAGACCAAAGGTTTCATGGAAGAACAATAGTGTTCTTACTCTAGCTCAAGATAAATCAAGTCTTCACCAAAATTTTCAGTCAAAAAGCTTAATAATCAGGTATCTAAGGCTATCATAGTATTAGACCAGTTAGTCCTCATACCCTACATCTACTTTCAAATCAATATAAATTAATCTAGGGTTCTATCATTAGATTTGAGTATTCCTGAGATGAGTTGATGGTGAGTTATAAGTTCCTCATTTTTGAATTTCTATTCCTAATTATTGAATTGTCTTATATTGTGTATTTAGATAATTGAATTGATTGTTCATGTCTATATTTAAGAATGAATCCTATTCTTGAGGATTCACTGAGTTCTTAATGAGAATCATTTAAATGAAACATAAATAATTTAAACAAGGTTTTTGAGGAAAATAAAGAGAAGTTGTGACAAAGAGTTTTAATCAAGATTTGAGCAAGAAAGGAGCTAAGTTTTCCCAAATGTATCACTTTCCAAATTGACTAAAGAGAAACCTTGTTTTATAACTGAGTTATGAGTTTAGAGATATGACAAAGCTACTACCTCTTTTAAGAGGATATTTTGAGTAATTACCTCAAAATAGAGGAATAATATGTTTTATACATTTTAGCATGAGTACATATATTATTTGGAGTAGTATTCAGAACCGATATTGGGATGAGTTCAAACAACTCAAAATCCTCATAAACCTTGTATGCCAACATGGGTATACATCATACTTTTTAGATGAATCTTTATTGCTTAGTGGATCCACTAGAGTGAAGGCTTTCAATAGAATGAATCCTCCAAAGTTTTATGGTTCTATGGTTTAGGAACATCCATAAGAGTTCATATATGAAGTGTATCAATTGTTGATGATCATAGGAGTGACGTTAGTAGAAAAAGCAGAGTTGTTCACTTATCAACTTAGAGGGTTTGCTCATGTGTGAATCAACTAATGGAAGGAAAAGAGGGTAGTTGATGCGGGTCCTCTTGATTGGGAAAAGTTTAATGTCGCTTTTGTTGATATGTTTTTCCCCTTGAGATAAGGGTGGCAATGGTACTTGAATTCATCAACCTTCATCAAGGAAGCATGAGTGTGAAGGAATATACTTTGAAATTCACACAATTATCTAAGTATGCTCCTACTATGGTTGCCAACCCTAGGGCAAGAATGAATAAGTTTATTTTTGGAGTGCCCGAGATGGTAGTCCAGGAATATTGTAACACCACTCTTATCAATAATATGGAGATTTCTCATCTAATGATGCATGCTTACCAAATTGAAGAGGATGAACTAAATGAATGATCTAGGGAGAGAAAGAACGCAAGGACTAATGATGGTAACTTCTTACATTTAAGGTCTGATGGACATGGTCATTTTAAGTTTCAACAAAGGTTTTCTGGTAATGGTTCCTCAAATTCTCCTTCTAGATTCACCATAGATAGGGTCTCTAACCCTAAGTCTCAAGTAGGGAATGGTGGTGATTTTCATCATCTACTTGTGCTAAATGTACAAGGAAGCATGAGGGTAAATGCTTAGCCGATAAAGATGGTTTCTTCGGTTGTGGTAACAGTGGTTACAAGATAAGGGATGGCCCATTGCTTATGGCTAAGGGGAGAGAAGGTAGGCAAGCTCCACCTAGTGGCTCGGGTTCAAGTGCCCCAAATCAAAACTGATTATATGCATTTCAAACTCGTCATGAGCAAGAGGGTTCTCCTAATGTAGTGACCGGTATGTTGAAAGTCTTTCATCCAAATGTTTATGCTTTACTTCACCCCGGTGTTACCTTTTCTTTTATGATGCCATATGTGGCTTTGAGGTTTGATAATCTTCTAGATGTATTGCTAGATCCTTTTTTCTGTCTCTACTCATATTGGTGAATCTATTGTGGCTAAGAGAGTCTATAGAAAGTGTCTTGTCTCCATATCTCATAGAGTCACACATGTTGATCTTATAGAGCTTGATATGTTAGATTTATATGTTATCCTTGCTACATATTGGTTTCATTCATGTTATGTTTCTATTGATTATAGAACCCGAGTAGTCAAATTTCAATTTCCAAATGAACCCATTCTAGAGTGGAAAAGGGGAAATTCTATGCCTAAGGGTCAGTTTATCTCTTGCCTTAAATCTAGGTAAATGATATATATGGGTTTCATATACCACCTATCTAGTTAGGGTGAGGGATATGGATTCCAAAACCCCATCTTTGTGTTGGTCCTCGTTGTTAATGATTTACCTGGTATTTTTCCCAAAAGAGAAATAGACTTCGGAATTGACCTTCTCCCAGATCCGCAATATATCTCTATTTCTCCTTATCGAATGGCACTAGAAGAACTTAAGGAATTAAAGGAGCAATTGAAAGATTTGTTGGATAAGGGTTTTATCTGACCGAGAATCACTCCATGAGGTGCTCTTATTTTTTGTTTGAAATAAAGATGGTTCACTCTATATGTGTATTGACTATCAGCAATTGAACATAATTACCTTCAAGAACAAATATCCTCTTCCAAGGATAGATGCTTTGTTTGATGAACTTCGATGAGCAAGTTATTTCTCAACGATTGACCTTCGGTCGGGTTATCACCAATTTAGAATGAAGGACTATGTTCTTTCGAAGATGACTTTTCAAACTATCTATGGTCATTATGAGTTTATTGGGATGTCCTTTGGCGTGAAAAATGCTCCGGCTGCCTTTATGGATGTAACATTCCAGAAATTTGTAGACTTAACTAGAGCCTAACGTAAGAGTTCTAGAGCTTTACATGTGAGTTCTAGAGTTTGATGTGAGGGGTAGACTCATAAAATGACTTCCCGTACTTAGAATGAGGTGTTTAGTTAAATATCAAGGTACCACTCTCGAAGGACCAACCAAAGGGGTCCTTGAGGAGGACCCCAAAATAGTCCCTAAATCTATCTGCCCATAAGGCAGTGACTTACGTTGGGGACCCATGCCCGGTGGGTCTACCAAGGCCCCGTGGGGGAGGATCATGGGTCAAGGGGTTACAGAAATGCTCCAGTACTCCACCCAAGAAGGACCAGTACGGTCCGTAGACCCACCCACGGTCCGTGGGTCAGGGTCTCGTAGGTTAGGGCTGTTTTGGGTCTTTAGTTTTGTAGTTAGGGGTTAAGGCAAGGTTCTAGAATGAATTAGTTATTAAGTACGATCATTTTATTGTTAATTTGGCCACCTATATAAACCTATTAGAACCCTAAACTAATTCATTAATTTGGATTCATCAAAGAACCAAATTCCCTCCAAGAAAACTTCTCTCTAAAGATTGAAGAAGAAGAGAAGGAGGCTAGGTCAAGTTCCTACATTGTTGCAAGATTTTGTGAGGGCTTTGAAACAAGGTATATTAGCTTATTCATCTATAGATTCTTCCATCCATAGAGCTAGCCCCCCGCCCCCCCGCCCTAGATTTCCCCTAATTGTGAAAATAAAACCCAGTTCTAGCTAGGGTTTCTTCCTATATTATGGGTAGTGTTGTGTATGATTCCAATTGAGTGGATAGTACTTATTTATGATTTATTTGGTATTCATTATGGTATTATGAAGATGGTATGTGTTTTCCATGGTTAACCCTAGTGTATTTGATGAAATTGATATTATGTGGGTTTATGCCGTGAAATGTGAAATTGAGGATGTATTGTTGATCTTCTAGAATTGATGTTATGAGTAGAAATTGTTCCAGAATAGGTACATATAGATATGAATTGTAATAGATTAGAGATTATATGATTGATCATCACTTGTAAAGCTTGAAGTTGAACCTTTAGGAAGAATTATGACTAGAGTCACCTAATAATAAAGAATGTGGTTGGAATGCCTTGAAATTTAGGTATGAAAGATGATTGTAAGAAGTAAAGCTTGACTGTAAGGCTAATAATCATGAATGTTGATCACTAGGGTTTTGAGAGTAAAGCCCATATGATGAACTAGGTATGTTAAGGATTTAAGAGTAAAGTCTATATAGGAATAGAAGCTTAATTGATAGAGTTATGGTGGAAGATCTTTACCTACCTAATCTACCTAATGAATGCTTGAATGTACAAAGTGAATCACTTGAGTTATGATGATATCCATATCTAATGTAGAATTCTAGATATGGTAATATGCATGACTATTCTAGGGCATGAAAGGTTATCTCACATAGAATGATTCTAGATTGAAAGTCTATTCTCACCTAAAATGAATCTAAGTCCTTGGACTATGAAATATGATGAGGCTTGTGGTGATTCCCCTAAAAGACCTTTATATGATAAGAATGTGAGGTGAGTTTTCTTATTCCTACTTAGTTATACATGAGGAGATTACCCATGTGATGATATGGGGGAGTGTGAGATGCGCAGCCTTTATGTATGTATGACTCCCAAGGCAAGCGGTGGTTACCCATTAGCTTTTATGTTGACCATGGAGGCGAATACCTATGATCCTTATGTGATGATGTTGAGGAGAATACCTATATTACACACTAAAATAGATATGTAGGTGAATACCTATATCACAATAAAGTGAATGTGGAGGCGAATACTTATGATTCATTAATAGGTAAGACTAGAGGTGATTACCATTGTCTTTATGATTCATTAATATGCATGACTTCGGGAGACTCCCCTTGTCTTTATGATTCCATGATATGTATGGCTTGAGGTGATTCCCCTTGTCCTTCATGATGAACTAAACATGTATGCCTTGAGGTGATTCCCCTTGCATTTATGAACATGAGCATGACTAGTATGGATTGTAGCTTTAGAGGCCCCTCCAATACATACATGACTAGAGGTGATTCTCCTTCTATTTATGATTCTAAGAGATGATAAACATGAATGAAGAACCTAAAGTGTCTAGCTTAGCCTGGGTAGGATTATATGGTGATGTTCATGAATGGCATAAGATTACCTGAGGTGACTCATAAAGTGTTTCTCTTATATTATGTATGTTTAGATAGGATTGTGCTATAGTTTCCTTTCTTGATATGTTATGATTGACTAAAGGTGAGAGATTCTCTTGGTTATGTGAATAAACTAAATATGAGATCCTAAGATGGTAAGTTTGAATATGATGACCAAAAGGGATACTTAGCATATATGGGATTATGTGATCCTATACATGCTTTGCACAAGTATACTTGGAGGTTACTTATGAAGTGGATTTCTTATGATATGAAGGTTTAAGTATTGACTATGTATATGGATTATGCTGTATGTTGACTAATGCTTACATTATGTCTATGTCAGAGATTATGCTTATGATTATGTTGTTGTCTCTTATGATTATGGTGTATGTCTCTTATTGACTAATCCTTATATTTGCTCTTATGGTGTTATGCTATCTAATATATTTAGTAGATTTTGTACTAACGCATACTTTGCCTACATTATTATAAAATGTAGGGTCTGATGATTTCAGTTCTATTCTTGAGGATAGGTTTTGAAGGAGTAAGGAGTTGAAGATTTGGTGAGTCCTTATAGCTTCGAGGAAAAAACCACTATTTCCTTTATGTCTTTTATTTTCATGTCATGAGACTATTGTATGGGCTGTGTCCCAATGGTTTTAATTCAAAGTTGAGTTTAGATGGTTTGAGACAAAGTGTAGTAAGACTTCCACTTGCATTTATAAAAGACTTCGATTGTATGGATAATGTTTTTAAAACTTCCGTACTTTTCTATTATCTTATGTTATGATATGTTAAGGGCTTCTATAAGACCCCTTCGGGGTTTATTACACCATGTTACTTCTAGGGTGTACCTCTGGGTCATAACAAACTTGGTAATCAGAGCACAAGGTTTAGAGTGGTTCTAGGATTGTATCAAACCACGTCTCTTATTCATAAATGTGAAGCGTGCCACGTTTATGAATAGTAGACTATTGGATGTTTAGGAAACTGTAACACCCCAGAAATTTCGTAGGTTGAACTAGAGCCTTAACGTAGTGTCAATGAGGTATAAAATGAATTTCACTAAGTTAGTAGACCGTCTAGGTGTGCTATGGTGGTCTATGAGATAAGGCCTAAGGGAGGAGTGCCAAACAAAAGGGGCAAGACAAGGCTACCCCAAATTTGGAGCAACTGCCTCAAACTCCACGGCCATCACCACGGCTCGTGAAGGTGGGCGTGGAGCTCCCTTAGCTTTTAGGGAGATGGGGGTTGTTAGGGTAGCTACTGCCCAAGGCACCACGGGCACCACTATGGGTCGTGGTGCACTTGACGAAGGAGAGGGGTGGCTCGTGAACATCACTTGGAACCAAGGCTTGAAGGCCTTTCCTCCACAAGGCCAAGTCATGACCAAGGCCATCACCACGGACTGTGGTCATGACCACGGATCGTGGGAGGCTCTGTGGTCTTGCCTTGGCCAAGTGCTGGCTTGTGCACGAAAGGGGAGCTACTGCCTCCAACACCAAAGGCAGCACCACAGCCCGTGGAGCACTTTCACTGTCCGTGAATGTTGGCCGTGGTCCCTGACGGGGACCATTTAAGTGAGGAGGTTTGGGACTTTTCCTTTTAAGTCCTATTTAAGTATGGGTGTTTTGGGTATTTTAGAGGATTATTATATATTGGTTTTTAAGTCTAAATTCATGGGTTTTGGTCATTATACTCACACCCAATAGAAATCAAAACTCTCCCACTTCTCTCTAAACTCTCTCTCTAAAAACCTTAGAAGAAGAAGAATAAATTGGAGCTAGGGTTTCAAGGTTCTTTCTCAAATTGCTTGGAGTTTTGCCATTGATTCTCAAGGAATCAACTAAGGTATGGTTGCTTATCACTCTTGGGATTCCATTCCCCAAGAGGCCCCTTCAAGATGAATTTCAAAATCTCAAATTTCTAGGTTTCAATCCAAAAACGTGGGTCTTCTTTCTAAAATGAAATTGATGTTATAAACTGACTTTGATTGATGTTATATGAACAATTATGGATGAATTTATGTTGTATTGATGGTTTCTTGAAGAATTCCCCATGAGACCCATGTTTCTCCTTCTTTTCCTAATTCTAACTATAGTTTGCGTTGGATATTAATTGAATGCTATGAATTGAATGTGATGTTATGTAATTCATGTTTGTATGATGATTCTACCCTAGGTTATGTATAATTTCTATGAAATTAGGTTTGAGTCTTTGAATGAAGCCTTAAAGGCTATGAAGGGAATATGTCAATTGTTTATACTAATGCTGATTATGTTATTAATTCATGAAATACCTTGTATTAAGTATTGGTTATGAATCATTTGTTAATTGAAGTATGAATGTCCCATGAAGGGCAGGAAGGTATGAAGGTTAGTTCTTCTTTGAACTCAAGTATGAAAGGTGAATTACTTAGATTGAAATGATGATATACCTAATGTGTTGTTGTGGTGTTGATGACCTAGTTTCCTCATCCTTAACCCTCTACACTTTAATTAGCTGTGAAGTATGTATGTATGTTATGGTATGATTGCTATATGATTGAAAGGTAGTTCTGATGATTATAGTGTAATGTAAAGTGAAAGGTTTACTCACTTGCTAAGTGTTTCTAAAGTTAAAGGATTGTTACTCACTTATGAACACATATGAGCTATTATGGTAAGATGTCTCCATAAGAGTTTAGTAAAGGCTAATGTGAACTTATGTCATGACTAAAGATGATGACAAAAGGGAATTAGATGCTTAGCACCGAAAGGGCATGTAAATGAGATGGGAGTCTCACGTTTAGTAAATTCGGCTCCCCACATGGGTTTCCTCACATTTAGCAAGTCCGGATTACCCACGGTATGTGTTGTCTCATGAGATGGAAATCCCCACCTTTAGTAAGTTCGGATTTCTAGAAGCAGTCTCCTTGACCCTTAACTATATGCCCACATAGGACTTTAGATTAGTGGATCCACCTAGATAGCTATGTACGAATGGTTACACCTTAGGCAAGTGTTAACCCTCTCTTCTCGGTGTGGGAGTAGAACAACGGATTCCATGTAGCTCTTATGGTCTATGTCGGTTATTGCAATATTTCCCTACTGTAAAAGTAAATGAAGGTATGAAAGGTGTGACCTCTTACTAGGGCTTTTTTAAGGGCTTCTACATAGTGTAAGGGAGGTTATGGGACTTCTCTCGCACATTGCACATGTGGGATCTTAAGAGATGGTTGTAGTAGTGTTCTCTTATGATTATGATGAATATGACTTATGTATGTTGAAGCCATGTTATGTATGATCATTATGAATATGGTATGTTATGATGAAATATGAACTTATGAATGTATGCATGAAGTAGGTTGCTTAATGTGATACTTGTCTTTGAATACAAGAAGGAACCATGCAAGGATGGTCGGTGAGGAGAATGTGAATGAGGTGGTTCCCCCTCAAGCTCCTCAAAACCCTCAAGTTCCTATTGAAGAAGGGGCTATGTCTAATCTTTAGATAAGGTCGGCTATTCATAATTTGACTCAAATGTTGGCCACTCAAGTTGCTAGGGTGCAAGTGAACCCCAATGCTAGCACTACCGCTTCTAGGATAAGGGATTTCACAAGGATGAATCCCCCTACTTTCTTTGGCTCCAAGGTGGAAGAAGATCCACAAGGATTGATTGATGAAGTGTTTAAGGTTCTAGAGGCTATGGGTGTGTCTTCTCCAGAAAAGGCGGAGTTAGCCACCTATCAACTCAAAGATGTGGAACAAGTGTGGTATGAACAATGGAAGGAGGGGAGAACTATTAGAGAGGGTCCGATAAGTTGGGCTATATTCAAGATGGCTTTTCTTGATAGGTTTTTCCCCTTGGAACTAAGGGAGAGGAAAATACGAGAATTCATCAACCTACGTCAAGGGGGTATGAGTGTGAAGGAGTATGGCCTCAAATTCACTCAATTGTCCAGGCATGCTCCTACTTTGGTGTTGAACTCTAGAGCTACAATGAACAAATTTGTTATGGGGTATCCAATCTTGTGGTGAATGAATGTAGGTCGGCTATGCTAATCCCAAGCATTGACATTTCTCGTCTTATGGTTCATGGCGAACAAATTGAGGAGCAAAAGCTTAATAAAGTTGGTAGAGAATTGAAGAGGTCAAGGACCGATGATGGAAATTCTTCTAAGGTTAGGTTTGAAATCCAAGATAAGCCAAAGTTCAAAAAGAGGTTTTCCAACCAAGGTCCTCCTACCACTCCAAGGGTCAACAAAGGTAAGGTATCTACCCCCAAACCTCAAGAAGCAAAAGGTGGTGGTCCTTATGTTGAGAATCTTATTTGTGCAAAGTGTGGCCGAAAAAATGAAGGCAAGTTCCTAGTTGGCATGGGTAATTGCTATGGCTGTGGTAAGAGCGGCCACAAGAGGAGGGACTGCCCTATGCTAAAGGCTCAAGGAAGGTAAAATGCTCAAGCACAAGCAAGTGGCCCTAATCCCGATGCTCCTAAGAAGAATCGCTTCTATGCTCTCCAATCTCGAGGTGATCAAGAGAGGTCTTCGGATATCGTGACCAGTATGTTACAAGTATTTTCAATTAATGTTTATGCATTGTTGGATCCCGGTGCCACTTTGTCTTTTGTAACCCCTTTAGTGGCTATGAAGTTTGATATGCTTCCCGATGTCTTAAATGAACCCTTTTCAGTTTCTACCCCGGTGGGAGATTCCATAATTGCTAAAAGACTGTATAGGGGTTGTCCCATATTATTGCCCAATAGAGTCACTTTGGTTGATTTGGTGGAACTTGATATGTTAGACTTTGATGTTATATTGGGGATGGATTGGCTTCATGCTTGTTTTGAGTCCAAAGATTGTAGGACCCGAATTGTGAAGTTTCAATTTCCTAATGAACCCATTTTTGAATGGAAGGGAGGAAATTTCCTAATGAACCCATTTTTTAATGGAAGGGAGGAAATTACGAGATTCCTTCTTTGGAGTCGGTCCCCGTAGTGAAGGATTTTTTGGAAGTCTTTCCCGATGACTTACCCAGGATTCCTCTAGAACGGGAAATAGATTTCGGCATAGATTTATTGCCAGATACACAACCTATTTCAATCCCTCCTTACCGGATGACCCCGGTGGAGTTGAAGGAATTAAAAGCTCAACTCAAAGATTTGTTGGATAAGGGTTTCATCCAACCTAGTATATCTCCTTTGGGTGCATCGGTGTTATTTGTGAAGAAGAAGGATGGATCTCTTCGTATGTGTATTGATTACCGATAATTAAATAAGGTGATCATTAAGAACAAGTATCCACTCCCTAGGATTGATGACTTATTTGATCAACTTCAAGGAGTGAGTTACTTTTCAAAAATTGATTTGAGGTCGGGTTATCACCAACTTAGGGTAAGAGGTGTTGATGTTCCGAAAACAGCCTTCCGAATAAGATACGGTCATTTTGAGTTCTTAGTGATGTCTTTTGGTCTTACAAATGCCCCGGCGGCTTTCATGGACCTTATGAACCGTGTGTTTAGAAAGTTTCTAGACTCATTTGTTATTGTCCTTAATGATGACATCTTGATATACTCAAAGAGTGAGGATGATCACATAAATCATTTTAAGATAGTATTGCAAGTCCTCAAAGATCACCAACTCTACGCTAAGTTTAGCAAGTGTGAGTTTTCGCTAAGATCGGTTGCTTTCCTTGGTCACATAATTTCTAGTGAGGGTATAGAAGTTGATCCAACGAAAATCGATGCGGTCAAAAGTTGGCCGAGACTTTGTAGTCCTTCCGACATTCGAAGCTTTTTGGGTTTGGCCTGTTACTACCGGAGGTTTGTTGAGGGATTTTCATCTATTGCAACTCCATTAACGGCCTTAACTCAAAAGAAGTCCAAGTTCGAATGGTCGGAATCTTGTGAAAGGAGCTTCCAATTGTTGAAAGATAAGCTCACCTCTGCTCCGGTTTTTACATTACCGAATGGCACCGAAGGGTTTGTAGTATATTGTGACGCTTCCTGAGTGGGTTTGGGTTGTGTCCTCATGCAGCATGGTAAGGTTATAGCTTATGCTTCGAGAAAACTAAAGGTGCATGAGAAGAATTATCCAACTCATGACCTTGAGCTAGCAGTCGTAGTCTTTGCTTTAAGGATTTGGAGACACTATCTCTATGGGGTACATGTGGATGTGTTTACCGACCACAAGAGTCTTCAATATATTTTTAGCCAAAAAGAATTGAATCTCCGACAAAAGATGTGGTTGGAACTCTTGAAAGATTATGATATGAGTGTCATTTACCAACCCGGAAAATCAAATGTGGTTGCGGATGCTTTGAGTTGTGTATCTATGGGTAGTGTGTCACATGGGAAGAAGAGAAAAGGGAGTTATCCCGTGATGTACATAGGCTAGCCCGGTTGGGTGTCCGACTTGAAGATTCCCCAAAAGGAGGTGTCATTGTCCGTCATAATTCCGAGTCATCTGTTGTTGTTGACGTGAAGTCTAAGCAACATCTTGATGCTATTTTGATGGAACTAAAAGAGTCGGTTCTCAACAAAGCAATAGAAACTATCTCTTAAGGAGAAAATGGGGTGCTTTGGAACCAAGGGAGGTTATGTGTGCCGGATGTGGATGGCCTAAGAGAGACAATCTTAGAAGAGGCCCATGGGTCCCGATACTCCATCCATCTGGGAGCCACCAAAATGTATCGCGACTTACGTGAGATTTATTGGTGGAATGGAATGAAAAGAGACATAGCAAAATTTGTGGCTAGGTGCTCAAATAGCCAACATGTCAAAGCCGAGCACCAAGGACCAAAAGGCCTAACTCAAGATATTGATATCCCCACTTGGAAGTGGGAAGAGGTCAATATGGACTTCGTGGTAGGTTTGCCTCGAACTCGTAGGCAACATGACTCCATTTGGGTCATTGTGGATAGATTTACTAAATCAGCCCATTTTCTTCCCGTCAAGGTTTCTTATTCGGCGGAAGATTATGCTAAGTTGTACATTACGAAGATTGTGAGTTGCATGGGGCCCCATTGTCGATTATTTCAGATAGAGGTGCCCAATTTACTTCCCATTTTTTGAGGTCTTTCCAAAGTGGGCTTGGTACTCAAGTGAAGCTTAGTACCACATTTCACCCTCAAATGGATGATCAAGCGGAACGCACCATCCAAACACTAGAGGACATGTTGAGAGCGTGTGTCATTGACTTCAAAGGTAATTGGGATGACCACCTACCTTTGATAGAATTTTCCTACAACAATAGCTACCACTCAAGTATTGCTATGGCACCCTTTGAAGCACTTTATGGTAGAAGGTGTCAATCTCCGGTTGAGTGGTTTGAAGTAGGTGAATTTGCTCTTCTTGGTCCCGAGGTAGTGTATGAGGCCACTGAGAAAGTTCGACATATAAGGGATAGGTTGAACACGGCTCATAGTCCGCAAAAGTCTTATGCCGATAATAGAAAGAGAGATCTTGAATTTAAAGTAGGTGATTGGGTCTACTTGAAGATCTCACCCAAGAAATGGGTGATGAGTTTTGGTAAGAAGGGGAAAGTTAGCCCCCGGTATGTTGGGCCCTATGAGATCTTGAAGCGAGTCGGAAAGGTCGCTTCTGAGTTGAAATTTCCCATTGAATTGGCCCCGATTCACCCGGTGTTCCATATTTCTATGTTAAAGAAGTGTATAGGTGACTCGATGTCCATCCTCCCTCTAGAAGGTTTAGGGGTTGATGAGAACCTTTCTTATGAAGAGGTTCCGGTCGAAATCTTAGATCGTCAAGTTAAGAAGTTGAGGAATTAAGAGGTTGCCTCCGTAAAAGTCCTATGGAGAAACCACCTAGTTGAGGGTGTAACATGGGAGGCCGAGGTCGACATGAAGTCCCACTACCCTCATCTTTTTCCTCCTACTCCTAGACATAGTTGAGGTTAGTAGTCTATCTTAATTTTGTATAAATTGACTATCATGTGTGTTGATGATTATGACATGATTTCCTTGTAAGTGCATATTTTGTGAAAATTCATGCTTAAGTTGTAATTTGAGTTTTCATGAATTTTGTTTCTCATGGTTGAAAATTGCACCCATAGATGTTGTGTAATGCAGTCTTCATGAAAGTCGTAATTAGCATGCTTGATGTTGTCTTCTTAAAGAAATGTCTTGTTGATTGCTTAATATATATGTTGATGCTCATTGAATATGGAGAAGGTAGTTCCTCCCATAGTTATGTGAAGTAAAGAGTTTTGAGCATAGTGAAGTTGTGGATAAAATTTCTATATGATATGATGATGTTGATATGACTGGTTGTTGTGCTGCTAGTTTGAGCCATTGTCTCCTTAGAAAGAAGTCCAAGTGACATTCGGGGACGAATGTTCCTAAGGGGGCATATTGTAACACCCCGGAAATTTCGTAGGTTGAACTAGAGCCTAAACTTAGTATCAATGAGGTATAAAATGAATTTCACTAAGTTAGTAGACCTTCTAGGTGTTCTATGGTGGTCTATGAGTTAAGGCCTAAGGGAGGAGTGCCAAACAAAAGGGGCAATCCAAGGCCTAAGGCCAAGGCTACCCCAAATTTGGAGGACTGCCTCAAACTCCATGGCCATCACCACGGCTCGTGGTCATGACCATGGACCGTGGTTCACTTGATGAGGGAGAGGGGTGGCTCGTGAACATCACTTGGCCCCAAGGCTTGAAGGCCTTGCCTCCACAAGGCCAAGTCATGACCAAGGCCATCACCACGGACCGTGGTCATGACCACGGATCGTGGGAGGCTCCGTGATCTCGCCTTGGCCAAGTGTTGGCTTGTGCACGAAAGGGGAGCTACTGCCTCCAACACCACGGGCAGCACCACGGCCCATGGTGCACTTTCACGTTGCGTGAATGTTGGCCGTTGTCCCTGATGGGGACCATTTAAGTGAGGAGTTTTGGGACTTTTCCTTTTAAGTCCTATTTAAGTTGGGGTGTTTTGGGTATTTTAGAGGTTCATTATATATTGGTTTTTAAGTTTAAATTCATGGGTTTTGGTCATTATACTCACACCCAATAGAAATCAAAACTCTCCCACTTCTCTCTAAACTCTCTATCTAAAAACCTTTGAAAAAGAATAATACATTGGAGCTACGGTTTCAAGGTTCTTTTTCAAATTTCTTGGAGTTTCTCCATTGATTCTCAAGGAATCAACTAAGGTATGGTTGCTTATCACTCTTAGGATTCCTTACCCAAGAGGCCTCTTCAAGATGAATTTCAAAATCTCCAATTTCTAGGTTTTAATCCAAAAACGTGGGTCTTCTTTCTAAAGTGAAATTGTTGTTATAAACTGACTTTGATTGATGTTATATGAACAATTATGGATGAATTTATGTTGTATTGATGGTTTCTTGAAGAATTCCCCATGAGACCCATGTTTCTCCTTCTTTTCCTAATTCTAACCCTAATTTGCATTGGATATTAATTGTAGGCTATGAATTGAATGTGATGTTATGTAATTCATGTTTGTATGATGATTCTACCCTAGGTTATGTATAATTTCTATGAAAGTAGGGTTGAGTCTTTGAATGAAGCCTTGAAGGATATGAAGGGAATATGTCAATTATTTATACTGATGTTGATTATGTTATTACTTCATGAATTACCTTGTATTATGTATTGGTTAGGAATCATTTGGTAATTGAAGTATGAATGTCCCATGAAGGGCAAGTAGGTATGAAGGTTAGTTCTTCTTTGAACTCAAGTACGAAAGGTTAATTACTTAGATTGAAATGATGCTATACCTAATGTGTTGTTGTGGTGTTGATGACCTAGTTTCCTCATCCTTATCCCTCTACACTTTAATTAGCTATGAAGTATGTATATATGTTATGGTATGATTGCTATATGATTGAAAGGTAGTTCTGATGATTATAGTGTAATGTAAAGTGAAAGGTTTACTCACTTGCTAAGTGTTTCTAAAGTTAAAGGATTGTTACTCACTTATGAACACATATGAGCTATTATGGTAAGATGTCTACATAAGAGTTTAGTAAAGGCTAATGTGAACTTATGTGATGACTAAAGATGATTAAAAAAGGGAATTAGATGCTTAGCACCGAAAGGGCATGTAAATGAGATGGGAGTCTCACGTTTAGTAAATTCGGCTCCCCACATGGGTTTCCTCACATTT
>JAJOOR010015641.1:0-40639 GCA_036250505.1 Solanum acaule | reverse complement strand
TAATAAGGTAGTTATTACATAGCTTAGTCATTACGCAATATAATTCTTACACATGTTTATTTGTCATATAATCTATATGTATTATAAAAGAGAAACATAGATAAGGTGATGTGACACCTCTCAATATAATAAGGTAGTTATTACATAGCTTAGTCATTACGCAATATAATTCTTACACATGTTTATTTGTCATATAATCTATATGTATTATAAAAGAGAAACATAGATAAGGTGATGTGACACCTCTCAATATAATAAGGTAGTTATTACATAGCTTAGTCATTACGCAATATAATTCTTACACATGTTTATTTGTCATATAATCTATATGTATTATAAAAGAGAAACATAGATAAGGTGATGTGACACCTCTCAATATAATAAGGTAGTTATTACATAGCTTAGTCATTACGCAATATAATTCTTACACATGTTTATTTGTCATATAATCTATATGTATTATAAAAGAGAAACATAGATAAGGTGATGTGACACCTCTCAATATAATAAGGTAGTTATTACATAGCTTAGTCATTAAGCAATATAATTCTTACACATGACTATATATTTATTTATTTTCTCTTCTTTTTTTTGAAATTTGTTTTCATAATTAAATCAATTATTTTATTATAAAAATAATTTACTTAATTTATTACAAATAAATATTTTATTAATGGAGGTACATTTACAACAAAAACTCTTCACATGCCTAAAAACCTATTTATTTTTTATCTCCTTTCACAAAAAAATTAATTTACTATTTTCATTAATTAATGAATTATTTAGTAATTAAAATAATATTACATCTAATTATATATCATGAATTACAAAAAACTTTTTGCATTCTCCACTTAAATAACATATCTCCTCAACTTCCTTCTACCTAATTTATTATGACTTAACCCATTTATAAATAACAATCATCTTTAGCTATGTTGGATGTTCATTTTCATTTTCATTTCCTCATTCTTCTTCATCTTTAGTTATATTATATTATATTTTTTTTTTTATCTTTTATTATTCATATTTTCTCCTTCATTTTTTCAATGCAATTATCTATTTTAAATGTAGTTATTAAGATTGCTATTAAATAGCTTAGTCATTACGCAGTATAATAATTACAGTTACCCCCCCCCCTCCAAACTTGGCAGCACAACTTACTTTAACACCTAAACTACACGGGCGTTCAAATACCACCTTTAACATCTTTCAAGTGATTTAAACACCCCCTAAGGGATAGCATGGCAGAGAGAGTGAGTGTACTCTCCTAAAAACGCGTGAAAAGGGGGAGAAAAGGCTATATTTTTTCAAAGTCCTACTCATGGCCTTTTTTTTATTGGCCAATATATAACAAGTACTTTAAATAGGTTTTCTTCATATATTAAATATTTAAAACTATGTAAAAAAATTTATTTAGAGGTAAATGAAATTTGTGGGTCCCTTTTTTAATTTCTTTTTATAAAATTTCTTTTCATTTTGTTTTCTTCTTTAATACACCTTTTTCTCCATTAAAAACACATCCTTCTCCATCTTCATCCCCACCTCTATTCATTATTTTTATTTCACTAGTCCTTTACTAATCCGTAAAATTCAATACCAATGTCATTTTTAGTGACGTCGATTTCACTCCATATGATTGATGTCGATTTCGCAAATGTAAACTTTCTTGAATTTTGAGTGACCCATTTTGATTTCTAGATCCACTCAAAAATTTCTCATAGAATTTATATTTTTTTTTGGATCAACTTTCTTATGCAATCTTCATTTCTTATTTAAATTGTCATGAAAAAAAATGGCTTTCAAAAAAATTCATTCCCAAGAGGGTAAATTCATGGGGAGGGTTCGAAGTAGATAAGTGTATATTATAGTTAATTTTATTTTTTAAAGTTATTTAAAAAATAGTTGAATAGTGGAGAAGAAGAAGAAAAGAAAGTACTAATGGTTGAAATGGTGAATAACAAGGAAGAAGAAAGAGAGGGGGGGGGGGGGGTTATGAATTTATAAATTAATTAATTGATGTATTTAATTTTAAAAAGTGTTTAAGAAAAATGATGAATAAGTAAAAAAGAAATAGAAGTTAATGACATGGTGCCTATGTGGTTATGATGTGGCACTTACGTGGCTATGATATGGTGGGTGAGAGTAGTGTTATAGTCTCAAGGTGGAAAAAACACTTCAAAGATTTTAAAGGGGTATTTAAACGCCCGTGTAGTTTAAGTGCTAAAGTAAGTTGTGTTGCCAAGTTAGGGGTTTTTTTTGTCACGACCCAGACCGTCGTGATTGGCACCCACACTAACCCTCCGGTGGGAGAACCATTAATACTAATTAGCTAACCCAAGAACTAAACAACTAAATCAAAGACTAGACATTTAAAGATACAGGAGCAGGTGTAAATGTCGAACTAAAGTAGAGTTCCCATAAACTTCAAAAGATCTAACAACTTCTAACAAAACATTGCGGAAATATTCCCTAGAACCTGGAAGTCAATGTACCAAAACTCTAACAAGGAACCTTAAGTCTAAATAAAATGGGTACAACCCAATCAAACATACGAATATCTGAAGTACTAATCTAAGTACGAATAAGATGGACTGAGCAAAAGAAAAACTCATGGTAGCCTGGAAGAACTGGCTCACCCTTGAATTTAATCGATCACTGGTCGTCTAAACGAAGTCTGTCAGTAGCCGCCTGAAGATGCCCTGTATTTAACAAAGAAAGAGCAAGTGTAGTATCAGTACACAACTACAGTGTACTGGTAGGATCACGCGGCTATTCCAATGAGTAAAACATATCCAAGTAACCACAACATAATAAAACAGGCATATACCGAACATATACAATATCAATCATCTTATCAGGATCAACGAACAATTCCACATTCTCAAAATACAGCTATATGACAAGTCAATGTTCCTCTCATGGAACCCACACCCAAACTGTTACTGTACCGATACGTGGTACCTGATCCAAGTTAGTGTGCCGAATGTGACACTCGATCCCATATATGCGCCGAAACGTGGCACCTGATCCAAGTTAGTGTGTTGGAACGTAACACCCGATCCATTCAACAAGCCACAATGTACATTCTCATAATCATATAATCAAATGTTGATTCATGGCATACAATCATTCATTCATACTCATTTACAATTAGTGTGATGAATAATGCAATATTTGCATACATACATGCATTAAAATGAAGTAATTACTAACATACATCACACCAACATGAAATCACAACCATCACCTACCTCGAACAAAGCTTGAACTCTCCTAAGAAACATGATTCTTCCCTTTCCGGATTATTTCCTCTTGTTCTTGGTCTACAAACAAACAATTCAATATGGGGATCAATAATTTAGATCTAATTCATCCGAATTATGACAAACCCAATAACCCAAGACCCAAATTATGATCCTAAGGTGCAGCTAGGGCTTCCCCCACCATCCAAAACCATTCAAAACCCTCCCCCATCAATACATAGTCAAGTTTCTACATTCTATGGATTGAAAAATGGATTTGGGGAGTGGAAACCTTACCTTTAGCACCAAAAGTCATGGAAAACCATCAAGAACAAGTCTGGGGTCGTCTCCTAGCTCTCAAAAATGAAAATTGCAGAATATTGGCGTTTTTGGGGTTTATTTTTGACTTAATTCGTCACTGGCCCGCTATGGTGGCCCCCATTCCGCCCTAGCAGGAAAAATCCCGCCTTGGCGGCTTGCACGGAAACAGTGAGCTAATTTAAGAGTTTCAAATCCCCATTTCACAACACACCTTCATCCCATGACATTTTTAAGAGTTCTACTCGCCCGAATTTGAATCTGTAAAGTCGTACGGTTTCCTTAACGTCTTAGCTATCCACTAATGCAATCAAATTCATTATTAGATCTCTCATTTGTTACAAGATTTCCCTAGAAATTACTAAATCTGATTTCGTCCAAATTTGGACTAGGCTAGGAAATTTCAAGTTACTATGAAAAGTTTTTCGACCCAAATTTTTTCCCTGTTGGCTTCTCTATAACGATAGGAATAGGTTGTTACAATGGATACCAATTTACCCACCACTGTGACAAACTAGGAAAAACAGGCTAAAGTAAGGGTAGAGTAGTACCAGAATCGACGAACAACTAGGGATACTTGTCTCGCATGTCTTTCCCACTTACCTAAGTAGCTTTCTCAACTTGACGATGCTTCCATTGAACTTTCACGGACTTAATCTCTTTGGTCATCAGCTTCCGGACATCACGATCAAGAATTTCAATCGGTTCCTCCTTATACTGAAGGTCTTTGTCTAGCAACACTGAGTCCCATTTTATAATGTAATCCCTGTCACCATGATATCTCTTCAACATAGACACATGAAATACCAGATGAACTCCTGATAGGTTAGGAGGTAGAGCCAATTTGTATGCTACCGGTCCTACATACTCAAGAATCTCAAATGGACCATGTATCGAGGGCTAAGCTTGCCCTTTTTGCAAAATCTCATCACCCCTTCATGAGTGATACTTTAAGAAGAACTTTCACACTAGTCTGAAATGTCATGTCTCTTACCTTATCGTCTACATACTTTTTCTGTCTACTCTAGGCTGCTAAAAGCTTAGCTTGAATACTCCTCACTTTATCTTGAGCATCCTTCACTAAATCAATCCCCAAAGGTTTCACATCTCCAGACTCAAACCATCCTATTGGTGTTCTACATCCCCTCCCATAGAGTGCCTCAAACGGTGCCATATCTATGTTGGACTGATAACTATTATTATAGGAGAACTCACACAACGGTAGGAACTTATCCCAACGCCCTCCAAAGTCAATCACACATGCCCTCAACATGTCCTCTAATACTTGGATAGTCCTCTCCGACTGCACGTCCATGTGTGGATGAAAAGTTGTACTAAAAGTGAGTTGTTTGCCCAATTCATCATATCTTTCCTCCAAAACTTGGAGGTGAATACCACGGTCTGATATGATAGAAAGGGGCACCCTGTACAACTTCACTATCTCTTTCATATAAACCTTAGCCAACTATTGAGCATTATAATCTATTCTGATCGGAATATAATGGGCTGACTTAGTCAATATGTCAACCACTACCCAAATAGAATCATACTTTCCCAAAGTCTTGGGAAGACCAACCACAAAATCCATAGCTATCATTTCCCACTTCCATTCTAGAATTGGTATTCTTTGAAGCAAACTTGTAGGCCTCTGATGTTCATATTTTACTTGTTCAAAATTTTGACACTTAGCCACAAACTCCGCTATATCTTTCTTCATGTCAGGCCACCAATAAAGTCGCTTTAAATCTCGGTACATCTTTGTCACACCCAGATGAATGGAATACCGCGAACCATGGGACTCTGTCAACAACTTCTAAAGCAAGTCATTTATTCTAGGAACATAAATCCTTCCTTTAAAATTGAGCACACCCACCGCATCAAGAGTAGTCTTTTGTTCCTTCCAAATGCTGTTTTATTTCTGAGCTCTTTCAAATACTCATCCTCAAACTGTTTGGCCTTGATCTCATCAATGAACGTGGACCTTACTTCAATGCTAGCTAAGACTCCACCTTTCTCTGAGATGCCCAACTGAATGAACTTAGACTCCAAGGTCTGAATTTCCTTAGCCAAAGGTCGCTTGGATACACTCAAGCAAGCTATACTACCCTTACTCACCGCCTTCCGGCTTAGCGCGTCTGCCACCACATTAGCCTTGCCTGGATGACACTGGATGGTCACATCATAATCCTTGAGTAACTCCGTCCACCTTCGCTGTCTCAAATCCAAATCCTTTTGAGTAAACACCTCACACTTGACACCGTAGAGGCAATGTCACCAGATCTTAAGTGCAAACACCACTGATGCCAACTCTAAATCATGTGTTGGGTATTTCCTATCATGCACTTTCAAGTGTCGCGATGCATAAGCTATCGCATTCTTGTCCTGCATTAACACAGCACCCAAACTCTAATGGGAAGCATCACAACAAACAATAAAATCCTTACCTTCCACCAATAGTGCTAGAATAGGTGTTGTGGTAGAAAGATTCTTGAGCTTTTGAAATCTCTCATCACACTTTTTAATCCTTTCAAAGGGTACCTATTTCTTGGTCAATCTAGTCAGATATGTGCCAATAGAAGTAAAGTTCTTTACAAATCAACGGTAGTAGCTAGCGAGCCCAACAAAACTCCTAACTTCAGTCACAGAGCTAGGCTGAACCCAATTCTTAACCGCTTCAATATTTTAGGGATCTACCATCACCCCTTCCCTTGAAACTACATGCCCCAAAAAGGCAACCAAAGTAAACCAAAATTCAGACTTAGAAAATTTCGCATACAACTTATGTTTCCCAAGAACAACCAGAATAATACGAAGATGGTCGGCATGCTCTTCCTCACTTTTTGAGTAAACCAAAATGTCATCATTAAATACTATAACAAACGAGTCAAGAAATGGTTTGAACACACCATTCATCAAACTCATGATAGCTGCAGGAGCATTTGTCAACCCAAACGACGTAACTAGAAACTCGTAGTGCCCATAGCGGGTCCTAAACGTCGTCTTGGGCACATCCTCAAGCCTAATCCTTAACTGATGGAGGCCAGACCTCAGATCAATCTTAGAGAAAATTGATGCACTTTGCAACTGGTCAAAAACATCATTTATTCGAGGCAATGGGTACTTGTTTCGAATGGTGATCCTCTTCGATTGTTGGTAATCTATACACATCCTCATACTACCATCATTTTTCTTAACAAACGAGACAGAAGCACCCCATGGGGAAGCACTAGGATGAATGAAACCCTTATCAAGCAGTTCTTGGAGCTCTCTCAACTCTACCAGAGCCATGCGATATGGAGGGATATAAATGGGGCGGGTACCAGGTTCCAAATCAATGCAGAAATCTATATCTCTATCCGGAGGCATACCAGGCAAATCAGTAGGAAACACTTCTCTAAATTATGACACCACAGGAATAGACTCAATAGAGAGAGACTCAACCTATGTGTCTGTTCAGTTTTCAGGGAGACTGAACTTATGTGTCCGCCTTGGTCTTGCCCGGAAAGGCATAACACTTAGCCCTGTCATCATGACGGGCAACTTTCCTGTCTGGTTGCACCGTACATCTGCCTTAGTTACCATTTCCCCGACCTCCACGGCCTCGTTGATTTCCTTCTCGCCTACCTTGTGGACGTTCTCAACCATTATTATTATTGCCCGCGGGTACCACTACTCTAGTTTGCTGCTACGCGAAATCCAACATATGCGGATGGGGACAATCTCTCCTCATATGACCAGGTTCTCCACAATTATAATAAGTGTGATCGAAGGATGGCATGCTGCCCGTCGAAGGTGCGGCTCCCTGGCTATCCTAAATCAAATTCTTAGGTGGAGTTATCGAGTAATTACGTGTAGAAGTGGGCATAGCGGACTGAATTGGCCGGGATGCAAAAGTCGGCCTACCTGAACCTCTAGAATAGGAACCTGGAAGTTACTTGTGCTCTTAGCCTTCTTAGCCAATGCCTTGCCTAACCATCTCTCCTCACCCCCTCCACTTACTTCACAAAATTTGTTACCTCATTAAAACTTTTCCCGCATAATTTATGTATACAGACAATACCTGTGACTCAGAATTCAGTCCCTTACCAAATTGGCAGATCCTATATTCCTCAGTAGTCACCAATTGCGTAGAATATCTAGACAAATCATGGAACTTAGCCTCATAAGCAGCCACATACATACCACCTTGCTCTAAAGCCAAGAACTCATCCTTCTTACGAACTCTCAAAGTCCGAGGCACATACTTCTTCAAGAACAGAGCATGAAACTGGGTCCAAGTGAGTGGGGGAAAAGCTGAAGATTTGCACTCCACATAAGTTCACCACCACTACTTAGCCTAACCTTGAAGTTGAAAAGTCACAAACTCTACTCCATGTTGATGGATAATTCGCAACTTATGAAGCCTCTCATAATAATCTAGAATGAACTCATAGGCGTCCTCACTCTCGAAACCATGGAACATAGGCGATTTCAATTTCAAGAATTTAGTCAACATCTCATGCTCATTACCAGTCATTACGAGACCCAACAAAGGAAGGAAAAAGGCATCAGTACCTACAGTTCCACCCATATTAGGGACAGTGATAGCAATAAGGGGATTGGGGAGTGGGGGCTTGAGTAGCTTGAACTGAGGGAAACACTCCAGGACCAACAAATCCTTTGAGGAACGACATAGTATGTTGAGTAAATATTGGGTCTAGGGGAGGAATACATGTAGTCTCAGCCTGCACCTCTTCCTCTTGTCCAACATCCTCATCATTCTCAACCCATTCTCCTCTACCTCTTCATGATGCGCAGAGGAACCTTATTCTTGGGAGCATTCTCAACTGGAGCTCCATCCTTAGTAGGTGCTACCCTTCCTCGGCCTCTGCCCCTTACTCTTCCTCTACCCATGCCTCGACTACGACCTCTTGCTGCGAATTCCTCAGCTGGCGCATTGATGGGAGCTACGGGCCTAACGCTGCTAAACCTAGTGTTAACCATCTGCGGATAGAAAAGTGAAGGATATTAGATACCAATTTGGATCACCAAATACCAATTGGAACCAAGTTATAGCATAAAGGGAGATAAAAAAAATATAAAGATTTCATAAAGTCCTATAGCCTCTCGAAGAAAAGTATAAGCGTCTCTGTACCGTTCTACAAGAATCTACTAGACTCATTTTGGTACATAGAGATCAACGAATCTAGGGCTCTGATACCAACTTTATCACGACCCAGACAGTCGTGATTGGCACCCACTCTAAGACAGTCGTGATTGGCACCCACTCTAACCCTTCGGTGGGAAAACCATTAATACTAATTAGCTAACCCAAGAACTAAACAACTAAATCAAATACTAGGCATTTAAAGATACGAAAGCAATGATGATGTTAATGAATTTCACTTAGAAGAGGCATATATTTAGTTTTCTCTCGGCACACAATAGCAAGGAAGAAATTGTGACTGGACTCACCTATGGTGCGGCATCGAGCAACAACATCGGGAAAATAATACGTTACCCCGGCGATTGGAATACCTAGAAACCTTCAACCTATCACGTTTGGAAGTTACCTACCACTGGGTTTTAAGACTATATCTAAGGAAACTGATACGAGAAGTTTGGAGGAGGAGTGCAGCTTAAAGCAGTAAAATAGGAGAGTAGAGAACCAGCGATTCGATGACTGCTACTTACAGATGGAAAACCTGCCATTCCAACTCAAAATACAGGAGAAGAGTGGGGGAATCGACAAGAGGGTAAGTCTCTAAACTACATTCCTCCGATACTGAAGGATGGAGTTTTAACGGCACAAATTGAGGAGGCAGATATAAAGGAGCAAGTTAAAAATTGGGAATCGTCACTAATTAGCTATGTACTGGGAGATAATCCATCGATAAAACAATTAGAGAACTATGCAGGGAAAGTGTGGAAGGCTAAACCTAAGATTCTTTTTCATGAGGATGGATATTACATGTTTAAATTTCAGACACAGTGTGAAAAGGAGAGAGTTTTCATGGAAGGGCAATACTATGTAAACAATCGACCATTAATCCTTAAGCAATGGGAACTGGATTTTGAGCTAGATAAGGAGGCACTTAATCTAGTTCCTCTATGGGTTAAGTTTCCTGGGCTACCTGTGGGTTACTGGTCGGTTGAAGCATTAAGCAAGTTCACGAGTGCAATAGGACAAACTATACATACAGACAAGTTCACAATAAATGCGGAGAGGATTTCCTATGCTAGGATTCTGATTAAAGTAGATGTATCACAGCCTTTGACTGAGCTAATAGTGATTGAAACTCCTTCTGGGCCATGGGACCAACCAGTGGAATATGAATGGAGGCCAAAGTATTACAATGAGTGTCTGAATTTTGGGCACAATAATGTGGACTGCTGGTAAAAGGAAAAGGGAAATACATGGGAGAATGGTCAAGGGCTGGAGGAGGTAAGGGAAGAGCCTACAAGAATGCAGAGATACAAAGGGAAACAACAGGTCTGGCAAGTTAAAACAAAACTAGATAGGGTTATTGAGTTTCACAAGGTAGTTGAAGTCCAACACCCCTATAAGGTGTTGGAACAGCCAGAAATGGGAACTGAGATGACTGAAGTAATAGTACAAAGGTGTGGGAAGCAAATCATTGATGATGAAGGTGTAAGGGTGGATGAACACAGAGATATATAACGAGAGAAAATGATAGAGGCAAGCACTAGAGATAAGAATGCTATGATTTATGTAGGGAAAGATGGTGATGGCAACCTCATGCCCTTTGTTCCACCATGATCCTGTCTACATGGAATATTAGGAGCCTGAATCAAGCCCATAAACAGAAGGAGGTGAGGCTTTTTCTGGCAAAAAATAAAATAGAAGTGTTTGGCTGTCTGGAGACAGAGGTGAAGGAATCAAAAGCTAGAAGTATATTGAAGAAGATTGCAAAAGATTGGGAAGCTTGCTATAATTATACTGATATGCCTAATGGAAGAATTTGGTTGATCTGGAAGAAGTGTCTTAATGTTAATATTCTGGAGGTTAAGGATCAATACATAGATTGTACTATTGAGTATACTAGAATACAATGTCAACTATACTTCACTGTAGTTTTTGCTATGAATGAATTAACACAAAGGGAGAGACTATGGGCTAATTTGAATCAAGTTGATGTGAGAAACAATTATCCTTGGATCTTGTGTGGTGATTTCAATAATGTGTTGATTTCAGAAGATAGAATGGGATCACTTGTGAGTTCCAATTAAGTTGAGGGGTTCCAAAGTATGCTCGATTCATTGCAACTGACACCATTAAGAAGTACAGGGAGGCATTTTACTTGGTGTAACAAACAAGAGGCAGGGAGGAGAGTGTATAGTAAAATAGATTGGGCATTAGGGGATTTAAAGTGGTTACAACAGTATGGGCAGGTGGAAGCTAATTATCTTAATCCCTCAGTATCTGACCATTCCCCTATTTTGATTAAATGTTGTTCTTATTCTACTCTACATCCTAGACCTTTCAGATTTTATCCTAACGTAATGGAGCACCCAGATTTTAGAAGCACTATGAATCAAGTTTAGGAGATGAAGATCAATAGACAGCTTATGGTAAAGGTCTGGGAAAAATTGAAGTAATTAAAGGTGAAACTAAAGGACATAAACAAATTTATGGCTGCTGCATTTTCACAAAAATTACATGTAGCAAGAGAGACACTTGACATTATTCAGAGACAGATTCAGGATGACCTGATGAATCAAATGTTATTTGATCAGGAGAAAATGCTATTATTAGAAATTGAGAAGTGGAGCAAGGTGGAGGAACAGGTGCTAAGGCAGAAGTCTAGAGCAACTTGGGTTGAGTGTGGAGATGCTAACTCTAAGTATTTCCATGTTCAATAGAAGATTAGATGTAGTCATAATGCTATTAGTTCCATCTACACTGAGAATAATATCAAGTTTACTGACCCGAGGGCAATTGAGGCTGAATTTATTGGGGTGTTTACTAGACTAATGGGTGCTAGTGCTAGTAATTTGCCTTGTTTAAATGCTTAGGTGGTGAAGACAGGTGTGTGCTTGACTCTACAACAACAGAAGGAGCTTATAAAAGAGGTAACACAAGAGGAGATTATTGAAGATATCAAGAGTATGCCTAAAGAAAATGCTCCTGGGGTGGATGGTTTTCCTATAGAGTTCTTCACAGGGAACTGGGATATTGTTAAAGGAGAGGTTCTGGAAGCAGTTCAAAAATTCTTTTTCACTGGTAATCTTTTACCTGCTATAAATACAACAGCCATTACTTTAATTCCTAAAGTTCCATCCCCTACAAAGGTTAAGGACTATAGGCCTATTGCATGTTGCACATCTTTGTACAAAATCATTTTAAAAGTCCTTATAGGGAGATTAAAGATTGTAATCACAGGGCTGGTTGGAAGGGCTCAATCTGCATTTATTGAAGGTAGAAGTATTTTGGATAATGTGTTATTTAGCCATGAAATATTCAAAAGTTATGGAAGAAAATGGATATCCCCTAGATGTGTGCTTAAAGTTGATATAAGGAAAGCATATGACTCATTAGAGTGGAGTTTTTTGAAGCAATTTATGACTGAGGTGGGATTCCTGCTAAGTTCATTTCATGCATTATGACTTGTGTGACCACTGTATCCTATTCATTATTATTGAATAGAGGGTTAACAAAACCTTTTCATGCTAAGATAGGATTAAGACAATGAGATCCGATGTCACCCTATCTATTTGTACTGGCAATGGAGTATCTGGGTAGGGAACTACAACAACTCACAAAGAATGGGAACTTCAATTTCCATCCAAGGTGTAGGAAACTAGAGAGTATACATGTTTGTTTTGCTGATGATCTATTAATGTACTGCCGGGCTGATCTAATTTCTATTAGGCTCTTGAATTAAGCTTTCATGAAATTTTCTAGAGCTTCAGGATTACATGCAAATGCAGATAAGAGCTCTTTATATATGGCTGGAGTGGATGCTCATACTAAGCAGAGATTGTTGGAAGAACTTGGATACACTTAGGGCACTATGCCTTTTAGATACTTGGGGGTTCCATTGGCATCAAAAAAGCTTAGTGTCAATCAATTTATGCCTTTAATTGAGAGAATTACTGCCAAAGTGGCATGCTGATCAGATAAACTATTATCATATGCTGGGAGAGTCCAATTGATAAAATTTGTCATCTTTGGGGTCCAAGCTTATTGGGCATAGGTTTTTGTATTGCCTAAGAAGGTTATTAAGAAGATAGAACAAATTTGTAGGACCTTCTTGTGGACAAGGACAATAGCTAATTCTAGGAAAGCTTTAGTGGCATGGGAAACAGTATGCAAACCATAAGATGCAGGTGGACTAAATATTATTGATCTTAAATTGTGGAATACGGCTGCAATACTCAAACAATTGTGGAATATAGCTAGGAAGAAAGACTGTTTATGGATTCAATGGGTGCATAGTTATTTCATAAAGAACACGGGGATAAAAAATGTCACTCTACCTACTGCTGCTTCATGGGTAGTGCGAAAGATATTGAGTAGAAGAGATTTGATAATCCAAAGACAAGCTGGACCAGGTGAGTTGATGATGGAGTTTGCAAAGGTATAGGAAGCTGGGAAGTTTTCCATAAAGAAGATGTATAACTCTATCATGCCTATTTTCCAAAAGAGTAGAATGGAAGAGCATTACTTTGCAGCAAGGAGTACATCCAAGATTCAAATTCATATTGTGGCTAGCTGTGCAGAAAAGATTAGCTACTGTTGACAGACTTGAAAATTTTGGCATTCAGGTGCCAAGTGACAAAGACATTATGGGGAAGAATGTGCAACTGGATGGAAATCCAAAGAAGTATTCATGACTGGAGAACGGAGATAGCTTGGATAAGTGAAATTGTGAAAAAGAAGCCAGGAAGTGCTGAGATCAAGACTAGTGTTTTTGTGATGATGGTATATATCATTTGGAGAGAAAGGAACAAGATCAGGTTCCAACGAGGACGACTTTGTGCTGACAAGGTCCTTAAAGAGATTGCTATGCATATTCATCTAAGAGGACAACACAAGGCTAGTTGGACACCTATTCTACAAAGTCTAAATAAATATCCTTAGAATTGTAGTTCCTTCTATGAGTTTATATTCTTGTTTTGTTTTCTGTATGATTAGGAAGTAGAGAGTTAGAATGAGAAGCAGTTAGTCACTTAACTGTTTTGCATTGTATTGATCAAATTTTGGTTATAAATGAAATTCCTTGTTACCAAAAAAAAGAAAGATACGGAAGCAGATTTAAATGTCGAACTAAAGTAGAGTTCCCATAAACTCCAAAAGATCTAACAATGACTAACAAAACATTGCGGAAATATTCCTTAGAACCTGAAAGTCAATGTACCAAAACTCTAACAAAGAACCATAAGTCTAATGAAAATGGGTACAACCCAATTAAACAAACGAATACCGAAAGTACTAATCTAAGTTCGAGTAAGATGGACTGAACAAAAGGAGAACTCGTGGTAGCCTGGAAGAACTAGCTCACCCTTGAATTTGATCGATCACTTGTCTTCTAAACGAGGTCTGTCAGTAGCCGCCTAAAGATGCCCTGTACTCAACAAAGAAAGAGCAAGTGCAGTATCAGTACACAACCACAGTGTACTGGTAGGATCATGCGGCTATTCATATGAGTGAAACATATCAAAGTAACCACAACATAATAAAATATACATATACCAAACATACACAAAATCAGTCATCTTATCAGGATCAACGAACAATTCCACATTCTCAAAATACAGCTAAATGACAAGTCAATGGTCCTCTTATGGAACCCATACCCAAACTGTTAATGTACCGGTACATGGTACCCGATCCAAGTTAGTGTGCCAGACGTGACATCGAATCTCATATATGCGCCGAAACATTTGCACCCGATCTAAGTTAGTGTGTTGGAACGTAACACCCGATCCATTCAACAAGTCATAATCATAATCACAATGTACATTCTCATAATCATACAATCAAGTGTAGATTCATGGCATACAATCATTCATTTACGGAGATTGAACCCTCCTAAATGCATACACACATGCATTAAAATGAAGTAATTACTTACATACATCAAACCAATATGAAATCACAATCATCACCTACCTCAAACAAAGATTGAACCCTCCTAAGGATTCTTCTCTTTCCGGATTCTTTCCGCTTGTTCTTGGTCTACAAATAAACAATTCATTATGGAGATCAATAATTTAGATCTAATTCACATAGATATGATAAAGCCAATAACCCACGACCCAAATTATGATCCTATGGTGCAGCTAGGGCTTTTCCCACAATCCAAAACCATTCAAAACCCTCCCCAATAATATAAAGTCAACATTCTACATTCTACTGATCAAAAATTGAGTTTGGGGAGTGAAAACCTTACCTTTTTGCACCAAAATTCATGGAAAACTGTCAAGAACTTGTTTGGCGTCGTCTCCTAGCTCCCAGAAACGAAAATTGCAGAATATTGGCATTTTTGGGGTTTATTTCCGACTTAATTCGTGACTGGCCCTCTATGGCAGCCCCTATCTCACCACAGCGGCCCCACCTTGGTGGCTTGCATGAAAATAGTGAGCTAATTTAAGAGTTTAAAAATCCTATTTCACAACACACCTTCATCCCATGACACTCAAAAACTACTCGTTCATGCTAAGATTAGTTTCGGGAGTTCTACTTTCCCGAATTCAATTCTGTAAAGTCATACGATTTCCTTAACGTCTTAGCTAGCCACTCATGTGATCAAATTCATTATTAGATCTATCATTTGTTACCATATTTCCCTAGACCTTACTGACTCCGATTTCGTCCAAATTTAGACTGGGCTAGGAAATTTCAAGTTACTACGAAAAAAAAAATCGGTCCAAAAAATTTCCCCTTTGACTTTTCTGTAACAACGGGAACATGTCGTTACATTTTTATGTATTTTCTCTATTAATTAACAATCAAATATTTGTAACTAATATTGTAAAAAGTAATTGATATATATTTTTTAAATAAATAATTTTCAATTTAATTAGTTCTAAAATTTAATAGAACACATTTTGAAAAAACAACATGGATTAAATATTTTATAAAAGATTAATGTCTATTAATATAATGTCAATGAAATAGGTTAATAATCATGAAATCTCGAATTCAAAATCAAACAAAGGAAAAATAATTATGATTCAGGTTATAATTAATGGAATCAACATGTACCAAGAACCATGTGATTAATTACTAAGAACAAGCACTACTGTCTAAATTTTGTAAATTTTGTAGACATGCTCACTATAAGTGTGATTCTCATAGAAATAAAGTTTATAATTGTGATTGTCGTAGAAACAAAGTTTATATTCAGTTTCATCATATTCATACTAACATGTGTTTATCACACTGTATAATTTTTCATCTGGGATGTGTATACAATACATTTTTAAAATTTTAATTTCTTAATGCTTAGTCATCAATTATAATTATTTTACTTAAACATTTTTTTAATATTCTATTCTTTAGTTTGCGAGAAAGGAATAAAGTAGGTCAGTATTTCAGAAAGAGTTATTCAAGGCCACTCACGTAAAGAAGAAGGCAATCCCACAAATGAAGATAAGTAGGTTGAGAACACACATTTAAGCATTCTATTTAGGTTATTTCTTAGTCTTAAATTTTTATTTAGGTTGCCATATACTCTTATGAGCCTAAAGATATAATTGTAACCAGTTTTTTTTATGTCATCTTTGGTTTTCCGTTAATCTCAGGAAACAAAACAAGATTGAAGTTGTTGAATCCATGCATCATTGAACAATTCCCTCACTAACACTTCCATTCACAATTACGTCTTAATCTCAAGCAAGTTAGCATCAGTTATATGGACGCCTAGTGTTCAAGTCGCTCCATTTAACCCTTATTACGTGTACTTGATGGGAATACAAACGTGTAACTAATAAGTGTAATAACAAAGTACTAGGAACAAGGGTGTAGCCATTCCTGCTGTAACATCATACTTTTACTGGATCAAATCTTGTGTTCAATAAGCTTCCTGAAGAAACAGAATGATACAACTACTAGAATATTTTTTTTTACTAACCATTTTGTCCAGGTCAACTTCCGCGCACCTCAACTAATTTCACGAGATACTTTCCATCTCCCATTAACGACAAATACCAAGTAATTATGTCCACCAAGGATGACAAATGGGAAGAATAACCTATTGTTTTTTGGTCTCCGCTATAATCTGAACCTAAGACCTCATGAATCTCAACCACTTCATTCACCACTAGACCACACTCTTGGGTCTGATAGAACTACTAGAATCTTAACACGATACAATCAGAAAAAGATAACCACTTACATGCATAACTGATCTTAGGCGTATTTATATGCTTAAGTTGTCAATATTTTCCCATGAATTAATTGAATTAATGAATGATCTTGGGTCTATTAGCTTAATTTTGTTAAACTTGCGATGATTATGCACTAAAACATATGATTAGTTGTTTTAGGAACTCTTGAAGAAATTGGAGTTGATACAAGAAAGAAGGAGCAACGAAACGCGAAAAATGGCAAAGGGAGAAATCACCAGTGGCTGGCGCACTAGTTGGCGCGATCTGCCACTAGTGGAACTTCAGAGGGTCTTCATTGGTATACTGCAAGGCACGACACGCCAAGGAGTAAATTTCAGAGCGCCATGATAGGCACAATGGGAGGTGCGGCGCCCTAGTAGTGTCCCAATTTTTCCAGCAAAAATTGTATTAAATAGGACTCCTAGTTATAGTAGAATTTGGTTCTAATTTTTCTAACATCTATAAATAGACCCTTAGGGTTATATTGTAGGGGGTTCAACATTATTTTGGTGTGCAAGAGCAAGTTTCATTGTTTGTAATAGGTTTCAATCTTCTAACTCTTCTATTTTTTGGAAATTGCATGAACAATTATATTTTGTGGTTTTCTAATAGTATGAGTGGCTAAACTCCCTAGTTCTGGGGTTGTAGCTACAAATCGAATGTTGAATATTTAAGTTCTATAAATTAATTCTCGTTTGTCATTACAAGTTACTTCTATATTCTTGTTTTAGTATTGTGAGACCAAAAATACATATTTTTAATTATTATTTGCCTCAAATTTATTATTTATATTTGTCTTTTTTAACACGAATTTTATGGATTCTGCTAAATAGTGTATTTTATTTGTAGGAGTAAATTGGTGTAAAGTTGAAGAAGTTTGGAGCTAAAACAAATTAAAGATGGAAGGTTTTCTTAGAGATTAGTGGCTAAACGCCCTTGTTCTGGGGCTATAGCTACGGATTGAATGTTGACTATTTAAGATTTTTTAATTGATTCTTGGTTATCGTTTAAGTTACTTTATATTCTTGTTTTAGTATTTTATGCTTGTGGACCATAAGATAAATCTATTGTGTATTCTTAAAATCGAGAGAGGAGAGGGTAGATAGACCAGAGAATATAGAAAGCTCAATCATCCATTACGAGTTGATTTGTGTTTAGGAGTGACGCCTGGATGAACAACTTGCTTGGTTACAAAAAAGGATAAAATATAAATGCTCGCGAGTTAGACCTGTTTATCCTCGCTCAACGATGTAGTTAGACAGCTAACTGGAGTAGGCGACTAGAGGTTGAGAGACCCGACTTATACAATTAACCCTGTAAATCAGTAACTTGATAACCAAAATTAGTTCATTGCCTAAAATACAATACATGAAATCCGATATATGCTGCAACCCTGGAATTTTCCCAATCACTGTAAGTAATCTTATTATTTAATTCATGCATTCTTTTCTTTATAAATAAAAAAATCAAACTCTTTTGGCACTCTTAAATAAATAATTAGACTAGTATAATTTAGTAAATAGTTAATTGACAAGTCCTCTGGGATCGATAATCCAGTTTTTTTAAGAGCCACTATATTACTAACGCGACCATGTACACTTGCGCGTGCAATTGGGAGCAACAAGTTTTTGGCGCCGCTGCCGGGGACTTAGAAATTGATTTATATTCAATTGGCTTAAGTCTACCATTAGAATATTCAGGTGTTAATAACTTGATCTTAGCTTTTTATTGCAGGTACTTGATTCTCAAGTCTGGCTCAGAAAGGAGAACTCGTCGAACCAGACAGCGAACCCGAAGAGCTTTACGCCGATGCAGGAAAATGGCTAATCTAGGACGTCAAGGAGAATTGGGGTAGGGTCCTCATGGGAAAAATGAGGATAACAACCAAGACAATGTGAATAACCAAGAGAACTTGAATAACCAAGTGGCACCCCAAATCATACCGGCAAGACCAGTCCGTGACATAGCAGTCCCACTCACAGCCAATGTGGCGTCTAGTATAAGGAAACCACCATCGGGGGGTAGATTTGAACTGAAACAGGGCATGGTACAACCCCTCCATTCTAATGGAAAATTTACCGGTCTCCCCCACAAAGATCCCCAAATCCACCTTAGGAACTTTATAGAGATTAGTGATACATACATCCCAAATGGAGTCTCATCGAACTATGTGAGGCTGACATTGTTCGCATATTCATTGTTAGGAGTTGCCAGGCAGTGGTTAGATTCTGAGCCACCAAACTCCATCACTACATGGGATTATCTAGAAAAGAAGTTCTTGAGTCGATTCTCTCATCCAAGAAAACCGCACGGTTGAGGAGTGAGATATTAAGCTTTAAGCAAAACCAGGGGAAGGATATGTACTAAGCATGGGCTCGGTTTAAACAAATGTTGAATGCTTTCCCGCACCACATGCAAACTAATGAGGTACTTGCTCACGCCTTCTTTGAATGTTTAGATTATAATGCACGTGTACTTCTTAATAGTGCAATAGGTGGACAAGGCCTAGCAAAATCCTATGAAGAGTTATTAGACTTACTCAATAGACTCTCAAAAGGAAACTCAGGGTATGAGGGGGAAATGCCTAGATCCACAACCCAAAGGGCTGCTGGAATCTTATATGTAGATCAAGATACCTCCATAAATGCCAAACTTGATGCGATGCAACATAATATAACCATGCATTTCAAACAAATATCCCTAAACCAAGCACCGGTTAACATGGTACAGTAGGAAGCTAATTGGTGTGGGGTATGTGGTAGTGGAACACATGAAACCAAACTATGTGAGGCAAACCCGGATTCCATAAACTATGTGGGTAATGCGCAAAGAGGTGGAGGTCAGCAAAACTATGGCATTACCTAAACCTCTAGTTGGAGGAAGCATCATAAATTCTCATGGGGTAGGAACCAAAACCAAAACCAAGCGCAAGGGTCTAACCAATACCGTTCACAAGAGGCTGGGCAACAATACCAAAATCCTAACCAAAGCGCAAATCCTAATGCACCAAAAGGGGGGGATGATTAATAATGAATTAGTCCAAAAGATCATGGTTGAACTAGGGACAAAGATAAATGCTAGGATAGATAAGCAGGATGAGAACATCAGAAACATCCAAATGTCCCAAATGAGTTTAGAGAAACAATTTGCGCAAGTAGCCAATTCTCTGAAGTTGTGTCCCCAAGGTGGATTGCCCGGTGATACGGAACCAAACCCAAAGCAATTGAATATGGTAAGTACTAGAAGTTGGTTACAACTAGAGGATCTAGCTCCAAAGAAGAGAGATGATGAGGTAGGTAATAAAGAAAAGAAAGTGGAAGAGGTAGTAAAGAACTCCAATGTTGAGAGGCCCGTTCCTCAAAAGAAACTACCCCATCTGTTTCCACAAAGGCTTAGATTGGAGAATAAAGATGAATGCTTCGGTAAGTTTCTCTCTCTCATTAAACATGTTCACATTAACCTGCCTTTGGTTGACATTTTGCAAGGTATCCCGAAGTATGCTAAGTACGTGAAAGAGATAGTGGCTAACAAGAGGAGGATCACGGAGTATGAAATGGTAGCACTTACTGAGGAGTGCAGCTCTAGAATTCAAAATAGACTACCCAAAAAGCTAAAAGATTCGGGTAGTTTTACTTAGAGATTACAATTGGGCAAAGTGTTCATGCCCAGGGGTTTTGTGATTTGGGTGCTAATATTAATCTTATGTCCTTATCACTGTATAGAAATCTTGGGTTGGGTAGTCCAAAATGAACCACTGTCATTCTCCAACTCGCTGATAGGTTCATTTCTAGGCCAGATGGGGTATTAGAGGATGTGTTAGTACAAATAGGTTCCTTGATTTTTCCGGTAGATTTTGTGGTCTTAGACTTTGAACCCGATTCTGAAGTTCCTTTCATTTTGGGACATCCATTCTTGTCCATGGGGAGGGCATTAATTGATGTAGCAGTAGGTCAATTACCTATGATGGCACATGATAAGGTTGAAGTGTTTGATGCCTATCGAGCTTTAAAATTCTCTTCTATCTATGAAGAGTTATTTGCTATTACGGTTGTAGATCACATAGTAGAATCGCAGTTAGTTGTGCCCGAAGATCCCTTAGAAAGAGTGTTGGTAGGCCATGAGGTAGATGGAGATACTGAGGATCAAGAGATAGAGACATGTTTGAATCTGGCATTCATGGATAGTCACAAGCGTAGAGTGGAGGCATTAGATCATGAGTTAGGGCCTCCACCCAAACCATCAATTGAAGAAGCTCTTAATTTGGAACTGAAAACTCTGCCTACTCACCTAAGGTATGTGTATTTGGATACTAACAAAACTTTACCTATAATATTGTCTGCATATTTGTCTGAAATACAGGTTGATGCGGCATTAAGTGTCTTAAAGCGGAGAAAGAAAGCTATTGGATGGCAGATAGCTGATATGCATGGGATTATCCCGGCATTATGTATGCACAGAATCTACATGAAAGAGGATCACAAATCAAGTGCACAACATCAACGTAGGCTAAATCCTTTGATGAAAGAAGTGGTGAGAAAAGAAGTAATAAAGTGGCTAGACGCTGGAATTGTGTACCCAATTTCTAATAGTAAGTGGGTAAGTCCTGTGCAGTGTGTTCCCAATAAGGGAGGTATGACAGTGGTAAGAAACGAGAAAAATGAGTTGATTCCCACTATAACAGTGACCGGATGGAGAATTTGTATGGATTACCGAAAACTAAATGATGCTACCCGGAAAGATCACTACCCAATTTCCTTCATTGATCAGATGCTTGACCGACTAGAAGGGCAGGAGTACTATTATTTCTTAGATGGGTATTCCGGATACAACCAAATTTTAATTGCACCCGAGGATCAGGAAAAGACCACGTTCACCTATCCTTATGGTACCTATGCTTTCAAATGCATGCCATTCGGACTTTACAATGCACCGATGACTTTTCAAAGGTGTATGATGGCCATTTTTCATGATATGGTGGAAGACATTGTAGAGGTGTTCATAGATGATTTCTCCATCTTCGGGAAGTCTTTTGAGGTATGTCTCCGGAATCTTGATAAAGTACTTGCTAGGTGTGAGGACACTAACTTAGTGCTAAATTGGGAAAAGTGTCATTTTTGGTTAGAGAGGGGATAGTGTTGGGTTATAAGATGTCGAAGTCGGGATTAGAGGTTGATAAAGCCAAGGTAGAAGTTATTGAAAAATCCCCCCCCTCCAATTTCCGTAAAAAGGGGTGCGAAGTTTCCTTGGTCATGCAGGTTTTTACCGAAGATTCATCAATGATTTTCCAAGATTGCAAGACCTATGTGTAGTCTTTTGGAAAAGGAGGTAAAATTTGATTTTGATGATATGTGTTTGAAAGCTTTTGAGATGTTGAAGAGGAACTTGATTGAGGCTCCCATCTTAATTGCTCCTAATTGGGAATTACCATTTGTACTCATGTGTGATGCAAGTGACGTAGCAGTGGGTGCAATGTTGGGACAAAAAAAAAGGTGTTCCATTCTATCTATTATGCAAGTAAGACCCTGGATTATGCACAGGTAATTACACCGTGACTAAGAAGGAGCTGCTAGCTCTTGTGTTCGCCTTCGACAAGTTTAGATCATATTTGGCAGGTATTAAGGTGATTGTTTTTACTAACCATGCAGCTATTATGTACATATTCAACAAGAAGGATTCTAAACCAAGGTAGATTCGGTGGATATTGCTTCTCTAAGAATTTGACCTTGAGATTAAGGATAGAAAAGGTACTGAAAATCAAATAGTTGATCATTTATCTAGGTTGGAGGATTTTTCCCATGTGCATGAAGGTGAACAAATCCAGGAAGAGTTTTCGGATGAATAGTTGATGGCACTAGATATCTCTCAAGTGTCTTGGTATGCAGACATTGTGAATCTAATAGTAAGTGGCGATTACCCTTCGGGTGCAACCACCTAACAAAAGAAAAAGCCCAATCATGATGTTAAGTTCTATATCTGGGATGAACCATTCTTATTCAAGCAAGGAGTGGATCGGGTGGTGAGAAGATGCATTCTGGAGTATGAGGTTCAAAAAGTGCTCAGAAGTTGTCATGCTAGCCCATATGGAGGCATCATGGAGGAGAGCGCATGACGCATATGGTACTACAATCTGGTTTCTTTTGGCCCTCGTTATTTAAAGATTCTATTGCTTTTGTGAAGGGTTGTGATAAATGCCAAACGTTGGGTATTATTTCAAGAAGGCATGAGATGCCTCTACATAACATTCTGGAGGTGGAAATGTTTTATGTGTAGGGTATTGACTTTATGGGTCCCTTCCCTCCATCTAGTGGAAACCAATATATCCTTGTGGTTGTTGATTATGTGAGTAAGTGGGTTGAGGCTGTTGCTCTTCCTTCGAATGATTCAAGGGTTGTGATCAGGTTTATCAAGAAGCATATTTTCACTCGCTTTGGCACTCCAAGGGCAATCATAAGTGATGGAGGTAAGCATTTCACTAACCATCTAGTGAACAATCTTCTTGCTAAGTATGGTATTCATCATAAGGTTGCTACAGCTTACCATCCACAAATGAGTGGCCAAGTGGAAGTTTCGAATACAGAGGTGAAGCAAATTTTGCAGAAAACAGTAAATGCACAAATGAAGGATTGGTCTGAGAAGCTGGATGATGCGTTGTGAGCGTATAGGACTACTTATAAGACACCCATATGGACTTCTCCCTATCACATAGTGTTTGGTAAAGCATGTCATATTCCGGCGGAATCAGAACACCAAGCTTATTGGGTGATTAAGAGGTTGAATTTGGACCCCGATCTAGCCGGTAGGAAGAGAGTGAATCAACTAGCGTATGAGAATGCCAAGTTCTATAAAGAAAAGACGAAAAGGTGGCATGACAAGCACAAAGTTTCTGATACTTTCACGCCGGGAGAAAAGGTACTACTCTTTAACTCTAGAGTGAGGTTATTCCCCAAAAAACTAAGGTCTAAATGGAGTGGTCCTTTTAAAGTGGTGAGAATGACACAACATGGGACTGTTGAATTTAAAGATGAGACTGGCCCTACATTCTTAGTGAATGGACAAAGCGTGAAACACTACTGGGAGTCTCTTGAGCTAAATGACGGATGATCCAAGCTGAGTTACCCGCGACGTTAAATCAAGCACTACACGGGAGGAAACACGTGAACAATATGTAATAGATAGGTAGTTTGTTTTCAATTATGCAATTTTTGTTTTAGCGTAGTTTCAATTCATGGAATCTAGGAAGTAGTTTTATTTTTTTAGTTTAGTTTTCACTAGTTAGGATTTTGCATTATTTGTCACTTAGTTTGTAATAGTGAAAAAACGAAAAAGAAAAAAAAACCAATTTTTTTAAGCCAAGCGCACTGGCTGGCGCGCTACGTCTGGCGTTAATGTTCAGGGAGCATCTCCTATCACATAGACTGGCGCGCCGTGCCAGGAGGAGAACTTCAGAGCGCCTATTCAGGCGCATTGCCCCACCATAGCCCCACTGCCCAGATTTTTTAAAAACCAGGTTTTGACCCGGTCCAACCCGACCCAACCCCTCTTAAATCCCCAAACCCCAAATTCATTCCCCCTATTGCTAAAATTCCACTGCCCCAACCCCTAAACTCTCTCAACTATTCTTTTTCTTCTTCCCCTCCTCTCCAAATTCCTCCATTAAAACCCCACGAAACCTTCAAACTTCCAACTTCCTCAACCCTTCTTCTTCCACAATCTCCCCTATAAATAACCAACACTCCATCATCCTTCTTTTCCTTCCTGTAATCTAAATCTTCCAACTCTTTCTCACAGCTCTCTCTATAAAAAAAATGCTCTCCTCCTCTCCAACTCCACTACCCACCCGACCCCACCCCTATTCCCTTCTAATTTTTTTCTTTTCTCCATTTTTCTTCTTCTAACTACCAATGGCACCCAAAAGCAAGAATGTTGCAAGCGGATTAGGTTCGAAGCATAGGAAAGGTGAAGCTTGGTCTTCTAGTGGCCGGGAACCAGTTTAAAAATTTGGGAAGAAGTTTGTGGAAAGATATGGACAGGAGTGGTTTGAATGCCAGAAAGAAGCTAAATACATGGGGGATGTGTATGTCAATGAGGTATGATTGCAATCCCATTTTCCAATAATTTACAACATTGTGAATACTCAGGGGTTGCGGTTTATATTTGAAAATCTGGGGTATTATAACTTGTCATTGGTTCAGGAGTTCTATGCCAACTGGCTCACTGAGACTAGGTCTAATAAATATGTGCCTATTCAGGGTAGGGATGTGATGTTCATTGCGCAAATACTGAATGACTCGTTAGGTACCCCGAATTGTGATGCTGACGAGTTTGATAGGTTGAAGGATAAACCCCCTTATAGAGATATACGTCATACATTGCGTGGGGTGGAATCGACTTCTAGGTGGGATAGGAGCAAGGATACTGGGAGGCATTCTACCCTCCATTTTGCTAATTTTAATCAGGTTGCACGTTGTGGTTGAAAATCGTATGTAGTGTGTTGTTGTCGGCCAAACATCTTTCAGATGTGACATGGGATAAGGTAGTGCTGGTGTACATGTTGATGAAGGGTATGTCTATTATGTCACATTTTTATTTTGGGGTCCTCGGCGTTTATTTTTGGTACTTTTACTGAGGATAGTCCCTTTGAACTGAGTAGGACTAGTTTTACTAGTTTATTGAGTCATAGAGTCATCGTAGGAGTGATGGTTCCCGATGATGGATGGGTGACAACTGTCTTAAGGGAAAATTAGTCACATAGAGGAGTAGAATTGAAAAACCAACCTTGGTATTTTGAAACTATATCTGAAAAAGTTAGCCACACGTCATGGGTAGTCATAATTGGAAAGATGCAACAGAATGATAACCTTGAAACAAGCATGTGTTCTCTGTTTTTACTCTAAATAAAAATAAATGGGCTTAATTGTGTAGTAGTACAGTAATGCAAGTTGTATGAGCATGCTAGTTTATGCGTCCCTATATGTGTCATGATGCCATGTGTGGTGAGTTGTTGTTTGGTTCTTGCTTCAATTGATATATAGAACTTGCCTTGTGTGTGTTGAATGAGTAGCTTGTATGACATAAGGAATGTGATTGAGGCATTTCTTTGAAACAGGCAATTGTTGACTCTAATTGTATGCCTACTATTGAAATTACCCCTAGTGAAGCCCCATTGAGCTTTTTCCCTTGTTTGTTTGTTGAGCCACATGAATATGTCGAAACCCTTTTGCTTGATACCAAGGTCTTTTGACCCCATTGAAATCCTTAATGCACCATGTTGAGAAGAAGGATTGAAAATGATTGGTTGATGTAAGGAAAGGTGGAAATGCTAGTTTGTGTGGAGAATAAAAAGTTTTTTTTAAAAAAGAAAATATGTTGGCCTTGGTCCTTAGTGGACAATGTGCACCTCAAGTTTATTGGGGGTGGTCCTACCAAGGATAGTGTGCACCTCAATCGAGGGTAGCTAGTGAACAGACATATATTATTAAATATAAAAAAAGAGTGAATAAAAGGGCAAAGATGGAGCGACTAAAAGGGGAAAATATTCATGAAGTGTGTGCTAAGGAGAAAGAAAAAGCTAAGTAGGATGTTTGTTGGCAAATAAATGACATGTGCATTAGGGAGGTGTAGTCACTAAAATGGGTCCTAAATATACCCCCATCCCCCCTTACCCTAAGCCGACATTACAACCAAATAGAAGTCCTCTTGATTCCTTGAGAAATATAATGCGAAAGTGAAAATACATTATGGGCAAGCTTATGGAATGTTAAGAGAAGGAAGAACTTTATTTGTGAGAGTGAGTACAATGTTTGAAAAATAGGCCTTGTTGTTAATGTGATTGCTTGAGTGAAAGGCTATACTAAACACAAATATGTGAGGGCATTCATGACATATGTTTGGATTGTCTAAATTGGTGTGTTTGTATAAGTTGCGTTAGCCCGGAAAAATAGTAAAAGAGTCATTCTTTGAGCATATGTATTGTAACATGCTATAAAAGTTTTGAAATGTTGCATCCACTGTGAACTGCAAGATCATGATTAAAAATATTTGGTTGATTTTAAGGTGGGTTGATAAGTCCAAGGGATATGAAAAAGAGTTGATGGTCTAAAGATTGTTTGACAAAAAACAAAGGTCTAAGTGTGGGGTGGTGATCTTAGGCGTATTTATATGTCTAAGTTGTCAATATTTGTGCATGAAATGATTGAATTAATGAATGATCTTGAGTATGTTAATTTGATTTTGTTAAACTTGAAATGATTATGCACTAAAAACATATGATTAATTGTTTTAGTAACTCTTGAGGGAATTGGAGTTGATACAAGAAAGAAAAAGCAAGGAAACGCGAAAAATGGCTAAGGCAGAAATCATCAGTGGTTGGCGCACTGGTTGGCGCGGCGTGCCACTGGTGGAACTTCAGAGGGTCTTGGCTGGCGTACTACAAAGCGCAACGCGCCAAGAGTAAAATTTCAGACACACTTGCCTGGCGCACTGCCAGGCACGACACGCCAAGGAGTAAATTTCAGAGTGCCATGACAAGCGCGATGGGAGGCGCGGCGCCCCAATAGTGTCCTAATTTTTCCAGCAAAATTGTATTAAATAGGACTCCTAGTTGAAGTAGATTTTGGTTCTAATTTTCCTAACATCTATAAATAGACCTTTAGGGCTATATTGTAGGGGGTTCGACATTATTTTGGTGTGCAAGAGCAAGTTTCATCATTTGTAATAGGTTTCAATCTTCTAACTCTTCTATTTTCTGGAAATCGCATGAATAATTGTATTTTGTGGTTTTCTAATAGTATGAGTGGCTAAACACCCTAGTTCTGGGGCTGTAGCTACGAATCGAATGTTGAATATTTAAGGTCTATGAATTAATTCTTGGTTGTCATTATAAGTTACTTCTATATTCTTGTTTTAGTATTTTATGCTTGATCACCATAAGATAAATCTATTGTCTATTCTTAAAATCGAGAGAGAAGAGGGTAGATAGACCAGAGAATATAGAGAGATTGATCATCCATTAAGTTGAGGTGATTTGTGTTTAGGAGTGACGCCTGGAGGAAAAACTTGCTTGGTTACAAAACAGAATGAAATATAAATGCTCGCCAGTTAGGCCTGTTTATCCCCGCTCAACGATGTAGTTAGACAGCTAACTGTAGTAGGTGACTAGAGGTCGAGAGACCCGACTCATACAATTAACCCTGTAAACCAGTAACTTGACAACTAAAATTAGTTCTAAGCCAAAAATATGATACATGAGATTCATTGCATGTTGCATCACAGGAATTGTCTTTTACTTGCTTGAAACATCATCTTAAAGTCGTTCACAATTAGTTGCTTTTATTTATTGCATAATTCGTAGTAGTAGTTAACAATCATCACCATTTCTTAAAACGGTCACTTTTATTTTATTTGTAGAATTAAGTGTTGAATATAAGTTGATCATAAGTCCCTTGGGAACGATAACTCGTTTCTTTACGAATCTATATTACTCGAACGACCGCGTACACTTGTGTGTATATTGGGGAGCAACAATAACCACAAGTTTTAACTAAAACTTCAAATCTTAATCTAGAGTGGATTGCATTTGTTCAATATGTAAAAGTTTGAAATGTTGCAGATTACCGCATAATTAAAACCGAAACCTCTCTAATATATTCTTTTGAAAATTTATCTTTATGTTTTTGATATTACAATAGACCAATGTGCCAGGTCTCCTTAATTCACATTTGTCCTCTACAAGCCTAGACACTAAATAGTTTTTCCTCTGCAAGCCTATTCACATTTACGTTTCAAAAGGAAAAAAGAGGCAAAAAGCCAGAAGAGTACTTGGATATCACATATTCCCCTTTCTTTAGCCCCTACTCTCTTAAGATTTTGTAGCGCGCATTTGGTAAGAGCAACATCTTTGCTAACTATTAAATTATATGGTTTGGCATTGTCGGATTCTTTCTGAAGGCATGCTTTCTGCAACGCTTAAATATGTTGTCGTATATCAAATCAAATTGAACTCCAGGTCTTTCACGATTCACAATGAAAAGAATATGATCACCTTCAACAATCTTATAGTACCTGATTCCAGAGAAGAAGAAAAGGAAATGTTAGTACTAAAGCTTCCCTGAAATACCTATCGTTTTATTCAAATAACAATTACACACAATAGCAATCTCAAGTATCCGATATGTCAAATAAATATGCAGTATGTTCAATAGTTACAAATTTACAAAGCAAGTCAAATGGTTTCCATATCTCAAAGATAATTGGAATAAACCTAAGAATTCCTGATTAAATAAACATAAAAGTCATAGTTTCCGATACATATCATCTTTGATGGGTTTAAGTGAAAAACATATTAGAGAAAAAACAGCGACGAGAAGGTGCCAATATCCAATTGCAAGCATTGGAAAGCAAATATAATAGCAGAAGGTTAAGACTGGTTGCCTACCAGATGCTAGGCAGAAAAGGCTGCCAATCAAAATCTTTAACAACCAGAATCTTTGTTGAGTGCACCATCATTGTCCCACCAATCCTCATCCCTGCAAGAATTAGATGGGATCAAAAATAGTGTAATGATGAAATTACGTATAATTCGTATAGGAATTGTTATTTTGCAGCAAAAAAGCACACTTATAGCCCTTAAATGGGGGAGGGACATCTGGAGGATGGCGCCATAGGCTCATTTGCAAGATTCTAATGAACAACAAAGGATGTGTCCCTAGTATGCCAGAAGAGACTGTTATACCCATGACTTTGTTGGTACGCTTGGCAGCATAACTGAGTAGTATAAGGGACAGTACCAGGTGTTGGAGAATAATATGACAGAAGCGACAAAACTAGATCACATTTTTTAGATCTCCACTTTTGGATGATTTGGTGAAAAATAATTAGAAAGTTAGTCAATTATATATGTAGAGTAAAAGTTGCACTGTCATACCATGAGAAAAAGCATTCAAAAATGTTCTTTTTATTTAGAAAAGTTCTTTTCATTCTGAACGTTTGTTCTCATGTTAGGAAAATGTATGTTTTACTCTACATAAATGAATTAACTTCTTATTATTTTTCACCGAATAAGCAAAAAGAAGAGTTTAGAAAATGTGATGTAGTTTTATCAATTTTGTCACATTATTCTCCACCATCTAGCCAATCAACCCTTTATATATCAAACCTATATTTGAAGTCCTCTCTACAGGTTTAAGCAAAGAAATGAATCGCAAGGAAACCTAAAAGCTTTTTTGAATGGTCTACCTATTATTTCTTCTCATTTTGCTTTTAATAGCAGATCAAGATGTAGATATTGATTCTTTATACAATTCTTTTTAGATCTTGCTTGCTTCACTTTTCTATTTCCTTGATTTGGGCAATGTGGGCTTTCAATTTGTAGAGCATTAACATTTTTATGGGGTGCATGACATGCAAAATTTTACTGCTTTTCTAAACTATTTTTTGGAAAATTAGGCAAATTTAATCCTAAAAATAAAATTTGGGAACAATTTTTTTGAAAAAATATAAACATAAAATAATATGAAATCACTCAAGTTGTTTTCCTTCTTCAATAATTTCTCATCCAATAATTGGATCAGTCAACATAAATTCTAAGGCTCGAAACTATAACAATTATATTTAAATAAGTGAATGTCACCTTGTATTTTTCTGTTGATGAAATCAATAGATATGTCTATCTACCTACTTATTAAAAAAATATATGAATTTCTATAGCTAGGGAGTATTGTTTTTTTTTTTTCCTTCAATTCCTTATTTTTGTTGAGTATTGTGGATTAAATGTAATATAGACCCGATGAGATGCTTCTGCTTATCTATTTGGCTTGGGACAGAAATTTGAAATTTCTCAATCCAGTGGTCATTCTAGCCATAGTTTATTAGCCGATTTCCATGCCAACATGAGCAAAGATGGATTCATGATTTAAGTTCTATTTGTTCAATAAAAGTCTTAGCATTGAACCCATTACATTTCTTAAGTTATAGGTTCATACCTATTATTTATTGCATTTTAAGTAAATTTTTACACATATCACTTCCTGCACTTAAAGTAGTAGGTTCAACTAAACCTAGTACCGCTATGCTATAGTTGTCATTGAACATGAGTAGGTTAACTCCTTTTGAGGAAGAAATTTATTGATAAAAAATGAGAACGTAGGAAGAGAGACCAATAAAAACATGGAGTACAGGAAGACAAAAAGTCAAAAAAAGTAATTAGAATCTTAAGAGAATTTGGTTCTGCCTTTTTCTTTTCCCAGAGTTGAAGGATTCTTGAGTTAGTAAATATAGTGGATCTGTCCCTAAGAAACCGTTGAAAGGACTGTAGTCCTATGGTTACAAGAATGTAACAAAGAGTGTTGTATCATAATCATAAAATAAGTCAGATGTTCCAAGAAAATCTCATCCATGGATCTCTTTTCGATGTTTATTTACTCAATCAATCAACTATACCTCAATTTCATATCAGTGGATTTAGTACTATATGATTTTTTGTTCTGCTCTAATTTTCACTCTCTTTTCAAGTAGATAGACAGATCTATTGATTTCATCAAGATAAAACAATGTAGACACTCATTTATTTAAGTATAATTATTAAAGTTTCTTGAGCCCTAGTATTTATGTTGATTGATTGCAAGTTGAGAACCAAAGTTGTTGCATCAGTCAAGGTCTTATGGAAAAATCAGTTTATTGAGGAGGAAACTTAGGAAGCTGGGGAGGATATGAAAGATAGATATCCTCATAATTCCCCCCCCCCCCCCCCTAATTTAGTTCCAATCCAAGGTACTAACTCTTCTAAAAGTACCCTTTTGTTTAGCATGTTGAGTTCATGAGTTTTATGTGTATTTATGCATTATTTTGGGTTTATAAACCTTTCTCCACCCCCTTCTTGCTTTGTTTGATCTCATTCGAAGATGAATATTTCCAAGATTTAGATATTGTAACACCTTTGAACTTGGAAGGAAAAGAAGTTATAGAAAATTTTCCTGAGATTGGTTCTACGGAACCCACCTATGGACCATAAGAAGTTCTACGGGCAGTAGTAAGGGAGCCGTAGAAATAAAGTTAAGTTTTTCCAATATGTCAAGTCCCAGTAATGTGTTCTACGGATTGGCAGGACGAGTCATATAAACTTCTACGGGTCGTAGGAGGTGATTGTAGAATGGTTCCAGATTTAGAAAGAAAAATTTGTTAAATATTTTGGACCTACGAGAGGATCTAAGGTTCGAAGAAGGGACTTGTAGGAGTGATCACGACAGTGAAATTTTGGACTTAAAGTTAGGTTATAAGGAAGGGGTCTATGGACCGTAACAAACCGTAGAAATATCTCATAGGAAGTTAAAGGAATTTTAGGTTTCTAAAGTTGGTTCTATGGATGACGAGTAAGGGACGTAGAAAGTAATAGGGATCGTAGGTCGAAAGTGTAGAACCCTCCGTAGTTTTTATTTAAGGGTTTTTTGGTCTTTTCCCAGCTCCTTCGAAACCTAAACCCAATGTTTTTCCACCTCATTAAGGGTTTAGGCAGTGTTCATCAACCTCATTACATTCATTAAAAACTTTCTTGTCTTAGAGCAAGGATCCAAGAGGAGTAATCTAGGGTTTTCAAGCCAATTCTGAGTTTCTTCAAGAACTTTGTTCTCCCAGGTATGTAAGGTTATTCATAGTGATAGACTGAGTTTGTTCTCATGTCCTACGTCTCATTTCAATTACTAAGAGTGAAATCTAGGGTTATACTCATTGTTTCGAGAAACTCTTATATGAGTCGAGTTACTGTTTATGAATTCTAAACTATTTATTATGAGTTGCACTATATTATGCTCGGAGATCATTGAGTTATTATTCATGTTGACAATCCCACATGAACCCTAATATGTGATTATGATCGAGAATCGTTAAAACGAGTATTTTTTTCTTAAATTGATTTTTGAGAGGTTACCATCAGCTCAAGAGCAAGATAAATTATAAACTTCTATTTTGAGAATAGTTTAAGGGAACGAAAAGATTCCCAAATGTTTCACTTTTATGTTGAAAGGAGAATACTATTTTTCAGAATGGTATAAAGAGTTTTCAAAGTTTACAAGAAATTTAGTAGCAGAGTGTTGACACCCAACTTTGACCGATCTATAACTCTTTCGGAAGTGCTATTTGATTAAATACGTGTTTCTTTTATAAAAAAAAATTTGAGTCTAAAATTTTAATCGATTTTGTCTAAAAAATGATATATTTTAGTATTCATAATTAACAAAAAAATTATTATATTTATTATTATCAAATTAAATTATTATATTTATTGATAGTTAAACTCGAGATAATTATTTTACTCAAATGTTTTAAAATTTTAGTGTGTTTAATTTGTATGAAAATATTATAATATGTGTAGTATTTTATTAATTGGATAGCATTTCCTAAATCTTCCTCAATTTTTTTAAATAATTGCCTAATCTATTCAAAATTATTTCAATTCTATCCCCTTTCTCATTTTCAATTCTAACCTTCCCTAATTAAATCCATTTCAATTGAAGCCCTATGCGTCGCAATTATAGCCATTTTCGGTCCAATTCGTAAAATCTCATCCACCCGTCTTAGCAAATCTTTCCAACTTTTAATCCCAAGTGTTCATGTATTCTTACCATTCTTTCCTATTCCAACATTATGACCCATACCCTAATCAATTTTCATTTTGACTCTTCCTCTCCTCTCTCTCCAGCAGCCGCCACCCCTCCTCTCTCTCCCATGCTCCGGCGAAGACGCCGTGAAGACCCCCAGGCAGCGGCTCCAGCTGCTGTCCACCGGCGTCCAGCAGCACCTCCGACCGGCGAGAGCTCCTCAGCAAGCAGCCGCGAAAGCTAGCCAGCGAGGACAACCGCCAGCAGCAGCTGCTCCCTCTCTCCACCCTCTTCTTCGGCGAAATCCCAGGCGACTAGCAGCTTGGCGAGAACAGCCAACAATGGCGAGCTCTGTTGAGGACAAGCCACGCGGATGACAGCAGCCAGGAGACCTCCACCCTAGACGCCTCTGCTCCTCTCTTCTTCGGCGAGTTCGAGGACGATAGCCACAAGAGCATTAAACCCACGGCCAGCAGCTATGAGAACAAGTAAACAAGCTAAAAGCTCTGGTAATTTCCCAAATTTTAGATAAAGGATCCGTTTCTTCGATTCATTATCTTATCTCTAGAATAATTTTCTGAATTAAAGATTTCTCAGTATATGCTTGCTCTAGAAAAAGTTAAAATCATTTCGTTTTAAAGTTTGAACTTATAGTTTGAATTTTCTGATCTAGGAATTATGTTTGTTTACATTTTTTTCTTCTTCTGAAATATCATTGTATTTGAGTCTTGTTGAATATAGTCTGCTCCATCTCTGCTTGTTTGATCGGTTGATTTGTCTACATCACAAGTAGGTCGTGTGAAAATATGCTCTTGTATTTCTAGCATTATCTTGGCTGCTGATTTCTTGACTAAATTGGTAAGAGTGGGTGCGAAATTACTGATTGTCTTCCCTTTTTCTCAGATCAATTCGTGCTTTTTCCTTGGCTAATTAAGCCGTGATATAGGCTTTCTTAAAAAATGTTAGTTATTAACTTTGACTACATAGATAGTGAGTTGATCCGAAATTCTGTTGTGATTATATATATGGTGATATATTGAATCAACGTGATTAATATGAGGATTGGTCCTTATTTACTTAAATTGAATTATGGTAAATATTTTGCTGATTTTATATGTTATTAATTATTATTCCCTTCCCTGTGAAATCATGACTGCCTGTAAATTTGAACTTGGTAAAATTTGTGATTGATTTCCTTTACCTTAATTAAGAGTAAGCAGATTTTTCGTTTTCATATTTGGTAAAAATAAATTAATAAATCTGATTTTGCTTCTTTGAAATAAGGAAAAATATTTAATTGATCTTAAAATATTTTTCTTCCGTTATTATGTGCCCCTCCCCTTCACTATATAAAGAGACCTCTATTTTCATTATTAGGAAGACACTTACACATTAAAAAAAAATATACTCTCTACTCTTAAAAAAAAAAGAGGATTTCTGGTAAACTTTGAGCTTCCTTTTGCTGTGTTGCTGTCTTGGTTGGGAGATCTTGCTAAATACTCCATTGCCGATAAAATATTCTACCTAATTGGTTAGTTGCTCTCCATTAGTTTATTTTCCGTTTCGCATTATTTTTTAATATTGTTGTATGTTTGAAACAAATAAAAGAAAGCACACGGGTCAGTTCTCTTCTTCTTTCTTGATAGGTGTGATGTTATATATGTGATGTTTATATTCGTTGTTTGTTATGTTGGCTGTGAAATAATCAGTATGTATCTATTCTGCCTATGTGCTAAATAAATATTGTCATGCTTTCTTCATATTATATGCTGGAGGTGCACTATCTGCTTTATTTAAGCAGGTTTTGAACTTAAGTTCGGAATTTAAAGAATCGCCATGGGAAGGGACATCGGATTGAAGTTATTGTATTATTTTATAGAGTATTTATTTTATTCGGTTTTGTATTAACTTGTATAACTTCAAACTCGAACTCTAGTATATATATGAAATAAATTGGGGATTGTCTAAAGGGGGAGGGATCTCCTTGCTACATGTTTATTTAGCATTATTTATTTGCGATAGAAATCATGCTTATGGGTGTATTTGGTTTGTCCAAATTTATCGCGCTCGCCTTAATTCTGATTAACAACTAAACCAATCTTGTTGAGATTTAATAGCGGAGTGGGTTTCCTTTGCTTATTATTACAACTTGCTTTTTAAACTAATCATTTGTTCTCTAATTGTTTTGTTAGATATTAATAAATGTATATTTATTAGTATATGATAACAGTAATACATAGTTGTTCACGTTGTTGATTTCTTATTTGGTTTGATTTTAAAATCAACTTAGGTTAAGTAGGAGGTTAAATAAAATAATGCTAAAATGCTTAATAATATGTTTGTACACGCATTCTTTTTTATTTAGAAATCATCTTAAAGACTTAAATAATTTAAATTATGGCATGCTGACAATTGTGCTCTGTTACTATTGCCCGTATGACCAGCATATTTAATAATTAATCTCCACTGCCCGTGTGATAAATCGATATAAACAAAATGAATAAAATTAATTTAAGCACTAGTCTGTCCTTTTATAAAAAGCAGCATGTCAATTAACTAGGATCTAGTAGACTCCGGCCCGCTAATTAGTCTAACTAATGGTTCAACATCTGTCCACTTGTTAATCAATTAGACATCATGTCTATAGTTCTTAATTTTTCAGCATGTCAATTAACTAGGATCTAGTACACTCCGGCCCGCTAATTAGTCTAACTAATTGTTCGACATCTGTCCACTTGTTAATCAATTAGACATCATGTCTATAGTTCTTAATTTTTCAGCATGTTAAAATCTTAACTGTCTTAAATAAAATCTGCTTTTGTCCAAATCTGCATGAAGAAATTATTTTCTGCTTTATGTTCACTTTTCTGGCACTATTTCATGATATAAAATTAATAAATCAGCCATTGCATGTTCAATTTAAAATCTGCCCTGTTGAGATTAATCACTAATTTAAATCAATTGTTATTTTCAATATATCTCTGCACTATTTGCGCCTATTTAAACTGATTCATCGTGATTAGTTACTTCTAATAAATAAATAAATTTCTGCGTTGTGCATAACTATTTGGCCACTTACATCAACTGATAACTTATGCATCTAATCAGTTTTCTGCCACTGATGTGTAAAATTTTGCCCTGTTAATATTAATTAGCGAATAAAATCAACCTTTGTCTGCTCACAATTTTCTGCCCATTTCTAAAAGCTAATTATTACATTATTGTGAAGTCTGTTTATGTGTTTGTATGTCACACACTTAGCATGAGAACTGTCACTAAGAATGTGTTTGCTAGTGTGCTAATAAACTAAATCTAGAATCCAATATGAGCTTTTACATTCTAAATGATGTTCAATATGTTTTGTTTGGTGTTTAGAGGGCCTAATTAGGAGCATATATTTTCTTTTAGTCTAAAACCTCCCTAAATAGCAGTCCAATGCCTCTTGGACATTAAGCGGGGACACACACCTTTTAGGACGTGATACATGTGGAAGGTGGAGTAGGGACAGTTAGACTCTTTACGTAGATGATGAAAATTGATGCAGAGTTAAACGACAAACATTGGTTTTATCTTTTCGAATATTAAGCCGATCGAATAATAAGTCGAGCACTGATCTGTAAAGTGTGTTTGTTTAGAGTCTCCTTTCCCTTTTCCCTTTTACCTGTTTATAATCATAATTGTTTGGGGTAGTTTAACAAAAAAACATGGTTTTCCCCTATATACTTGTGTATAATTCTGTCTTCTCGCTTATCTTCTATAACTGTTTTATGTTTAATGTATATTTAATATGTTATCACCTAGTTTCACATGTTTAATTAATTAACTAAATAAAATAGACCTTAATTGTTACTTGTAACCCCCACAAAAATTGCATGAGATACGCTCGGGATCCACCTTTGTGGACCTCGAGGGATACTTAACACATTCTCCTTGAGGTAATTTGAACCCTTACCCGATCTCTTGTTCGTTTGACCTTAGGTAGATTTAATCAGGTTAGATATGTGTCCTTACGCGCCTTCACTCGTTAGGTGGCAGCTATTCACTTCACTCAAAATCCAAAAGAGTTGTTAGGTCGTGCACCGAAATCCGTTTTGTGAAAAACGAGGCGTGATAGATGGCGGCTCCGCTAGGGATTCTAGGTTCTAACTATTACATGTTTCATGCTTATGTGGGGTTTATTTCTTCTTGGTTATTTCATTGTTTGTTTGGTTATTATCATGTTAAGTTGTTATTTGTTATTCCTTGTTTATTTGTTTTCTTATTTATTGTTTATATTTCATGTTCCACCCCTTTTCCTCTTTCTTATTTGTTTATTTCCATGTTTCACCATTTTTCTTTTTCCCTTATTTGAGTATTTTCATACTTAAATCACATATCCCAACTTTTCTTATATGTTGGATTTCTTACATGCTTATATGCTTATTTCTTTTTTATTTATGTATTGATTTACTGCTTTCCTTAAAATTGTCTATATGTTATTGATTTCCATCGACATGCTAAGTGTTTATTGCTTTGATAAATTGTCATTCCGTTCATTCTTCCCCCAATTGGGACCCTCTTCCTTTTTTATATTTTTCTCGTGATGGTGTGTGACTTTGCACATCTCACAAATACTTCAATTCTCTTCAAACACCATATATTAGAGAGATGACAGAGGCATGGCAGATGCAAATAGTTTTACTACCGTGGAACCACGTGCTTTCTCGCATAGAACCTCTTCAAGTCTGTGTCTATCCAACTCTTAGAAATCTTAATTAGGTCATACATGATTCATAAACCTTAGGTGGTTTGACCCTTGGTGTCAATACTCTTAGTAGCCACCCCATCGTCTAAAGGGCCACAACACCCTTTAGAAAAATTACATATTATGTGTCAATGTGGTCATAATAACTAAATCAAGCCTAATTTATGCCAAAATGGAGTTTAGAACTTGTTTGTTGTTTGTTTGCAGCTATGGCTGCTCCCAACTTCCCAAACACACAAATGGTTTTAAAAGCGAATTATCTTCTGAAGAGATGGTGGATGAGTATCAAGGAAGACCATGAGTTGGAAATCCGCAAACTACTGGGTGGATTGACCCTTCTTTTATTTGTTGTGACTGATCGCCAAATGATTATGGGCCTTGCTAAAATTCTCGAACCCCGCAAGATTGGTCTTCAAATTTAGGGACTTTGAGCTAACTCCAAAACTCGAGAAAATTGGTGGGTTTGTTAACCTTCCCCATAAAGGGCATCAAATGATCGTGCCGCACAAGCAATCACCAAAAAAGTTCTTGAAGAGTTTAGGGTTGAATTGTAATCGGGAGATAGATTACTTAGATTCTAGATGGATTTCAATAGAATTTCTGTACTATCGCTTTTGTGACAAGAGCGGTCATAAACATTTCAATGAATAGTTTGGTTGTTCTACTAGACAATGACAAAAATATCATCTCAAAGCTTTCGCCATCGCATTACTGGGTTCCTTAGTCTTTCCTATGAAGGGAGGAAAAAATAGCACTACCTTGGGTTACGTGGTTCAATATTTAGCTCAAAGAGAAGGTGAACCTAGGAAAACCATAGTGCCCATGATCCTAGCGGAAATAATGAGAAGTCTGTCGGTATGCGTCAATGACAAAAAATTCTTCGAGGGATGCAACCTCTTGCTGCAATTATGGGCTATCGAACACTTCCACAGACGACCTGACACGGTAGACCTCTTCCTTGGTTATGGAAACAAGATTGATAATAATCCAAGAAGAATAGTAGGTGTCAACGACCTTGTGGGATTCGTAGACTGGCAGATCTTTTTGACAGATCTCGACAGCTACCGCATCCAATGGAAGCTCTATTGGCTATCCACCTTCCATGAAACAATAAGAGGCGATGAACGTTATTTCATTGAGATTATTGGCTTAAAGAGCATTCAACCATACGATCCTCTTCGAGCTAGTACTCCACAAATTTGGACAAACTCAAGTAATACCACTTCGATCCAACATGGATCAATTTAAGTATGACTTTGGATTAGATAATCCGCAAGTCCACAACACGCTCCCATCTTTGAAGTATGTTGTGGACTTGCGGATTATCTAATCCAAAGTCATACTTAAACTGATCCATGTTGGATCAGAGTGGTATTACTTGAGTTTGTCCAAATTGGTAGAGTATTCGAATATGCTCGTATGGTTGAACGCCCTTTAAGCCAATAAGCTCAATGAAATAACGTTCATCGCCTCTTATTGTTGCATGGTGGGTGGATAGCTAATATAGCTTCCATTAGATACGGTAGCTGTCGAGTTGTGTCAAAAAGATTTTCCAGTCTACGAATCCCACAAGGCCGTTGAAACCTACCATTCTTCTTGGATGACTGTCAATCTTGTTGCCATAACCAAGGAAGAGGTCTACCATGTCAGGTCGTTTGTGGAAGTGTTCGATAGCCCACAATTGCAGCAAGAGGTTGCATCCCTCGAAGAATTTTCTGCCATTGACGCATGCCAACAGACTTCTCATTATTTCCACTAGGATCATGGGCACTATGGTTTTCCTAGGTTCACCCTCTCTTTGAGCTAAATCTTGAACCACGTAATCCAAGGTAGTGCTAATTTTTCCTCCCTTCATAGGAAAGACTAAGGAACCCTGTAATGCGATGGCGAAAGCTCTGAGACAATGTTTTTGCCATTGTCTAGCAGAACAACCAAACTCTTCATTGAAATGTATATGACCGCTCTTGTCACAAAAGCGGTAGTACATAAATTCTATTGAAATCCATCCAGAATCTAAACAGTCTATCTCGCGATTAAGCTTCAACCCTAGAATCTTTAAGAACTTCTTCGGTGTTTACTTGTGTGGCATGATCATTTGACGCCCTTGATGGGGAAGGCTAACAAACCCACCAGTTTCCTTGAGTGTTGGAGTTAGTGTCACGACCCAAGCCTAGGGCCTAGACGTGACCGGCGAATGGGGAACCCGAAGGAACCCCAAACAAGTCTCATAGCATATCATTACACATCCTTGGTCGCGGAAGCAATTTAAATGACCATAAGCGATAAGCATAATCAAAGGGAAATCGGGACTGAGGGAGCAAGAGAAAAAGAGAATGATACATAAATACCATAGATGAGTCAAGCTCAAGCATAATACACAACTTGTCCAACACCACCTCTAAACATGGATA
>JAJOOR010015640.1:0-35779 GCA_036250505.1 Solanum acaule | reverse complement strand
CAATTGCCCATTCAAGGCCAACATCCAATATAACACAATTGACCATCAATTCCTCATAATTCAATATAGAACAATATATAAATCAATAGCCCATAACAATCTACACATTAATATCACATTATTAGCTCATAATCAATAGAACCACTTTAGACCCAAAAATTAGGATTTCAAGATATGCAAGGGTTCATGGAGCTTTTGATCTTAAAACCATCAATATTAACATAAATCATCATTTGAAATACTTTCATGCAAGAACCCAAGCTTAGAATTGAAATTGGGGTTTTTAGGATTTTTGAAAAACATTGAAATCACTTTGATTTGGCTCTTTGATTGAAAGGAGAATCAAAGATAAAATCCCCATACCTTTATGATTAATTTCCTTAGGAATTTGAAGAGAAATCAGTAGGAACCCATCCCCTAGCTTGAAGCTTCATCAATGGTTTCCATGGAGTTCTAGAGAGAGAAATTTATTTGAGAGGGAAGGTTCAATTGATAATGAGGTCTAATTCTAGGTCTTGGGGGTTTAACCATTTAAAATACCCTAAAATAGGTAGAATAACCGTTTCTAATAATTCCCCAAAGTACCCAAACTACCCCTCACTTAGTTGGACCCTTTTAAACAAGTCAAACTTGAGTTTTATTTTTGCAGATTTTGTCGGGGCACAGGTCCGCGACGCAGAGGTGTTCCCGCAAGTTTCTAGAAATTAAATTCCGAGACATGTCCGCGACGCAGAGCCACTTTCTGGCCATTGGTGGAGCAGGTCCGTGACGCGGAGCCACTCCCTCCAAGAGCAACTTCAAGTTGCCAAGGTAGCTTGTTTGGCCAAGGGTTGGGGTCTTCCTCGGGGACCCTTAGGGTGGTCCCGGGGAGTCGTACCCGAACGTTTTGACCCTAAAAAAATTTATTAAGACACTAGGGTCACCTTTACTGATTTTAGACTCCAAACAACACATAAAAACATGCAAGACACACTAGAACACACTAGCACGCAAACAACTAGTTTTCGAATGTCTTAAACGTCTCTTTAACGTTTGACTTCCAAACTCTTTAAAACTAACCTATGAACTCATTTTCAAACATTTATACAAGTTTATCAACTACTAACACGCATGTGAAGCTCTAATTATCCTATTTCATTTTGACGGGCGTTACAGATGCCCTCACGGCAAGGATAGAAATGTGTGAGAGAGGTCAGGAAGCCACTCATGAGGTGACGGTCTTAAAGGCCGCAATTGCAGAGTTGAGGAAAGATGTGGACTAGCTGAAGTCCACTGACATGTCGATGATTTTTGGGACCGTGGAGATTCCTGAAAACATGCCAGCCTATTCTGATGTGCCTCAGGCTACCACTAGAGAAGAGGTTAGAGATGATGATGTGGCTGCAGAGTCTGAGGCTGAGACTGATGAGGATCAACTCGGTGTTCAGGAGGAGACCACCTATGAAGGCCTGACTGAGGTTGAGGAGGCTATGGTATATTTAGTCATTCAGACTTCGTTGAGGGAGACTTCTATGGTAAGCTCCAGTGGAGCTGGTGTTGATGTTACCCCGGGCACTGATGTCCAAGACCAAAGCGTCACCCCGAGCATTGATGCCCCAACAGATGGAGTGACTGTGATGCAGACTTCACCCCAGGCTTAGCCTAGCAGGATGATATCTTTACCTCCCTCTCTGTTCTTTTTATTTTTTTTTTGTGTTTTTAGTTGCCTTTAAGGACAACTATTTTTCTTTTGTGGGTGGGTGAGGTATTTCCATACCTACCTCTTATGATTACATTTTTGTTTGTAAATATTGGTTTTTGGTGATCTATATATGTGTTTGAATTTGGTTTTAATCTTAATCTTGTGGATGTTTGAGCATGTGGCTCCTTGTTTTGAAAGGAAATGGTTTTGACCTACCTTTAAAAAATTTTAAAATTTTGTACCACCTCTATTGTTTGTGATTGTGGTTGTTCTTATGCAAATTTAAGTATCGGTTATAATCAATACCGATGACTTAAATAGTTCTCTTAATTGAACAGAATGAATGTGCGGCTACGATGAGGCCAACAAAGTTGTATAGAAAATGTGTGAACTTTTAGCATCTCGTTGTGACTAGCTAATTATCGAATGAGTCTCTTGTGATGAACATTGCACACTAGCTTGAAAGTGTGAAGTCTTGTTTGATATTGGTGCCAATGCCTTGTGTGATGAGTTTACCTTGAATAGTGTGTATGATGATACCTAGAATTTTCCATGTTGGTCCGGTTGACTAAGTGATGCAAGCTCTTGAAATGATTTTAGGCAACAACTTTGAAAAGTGAAACAAATTGACATTATACCTCTTTTGTGGCCAACCTTGTGAGATGTGTGAACCTTGCTTGAACCCCCTTGAGCCTTATCCTTTTATTGGAAGAAACTTGAACAATTGTAACCCCTAGTTATCCATTCACCCATAACTCTCATGAAGTGTGGTTTGTTTGAATAGTCAACTTAGGCCAAAAGCCTAAGTTGGGGGTGTGGTAAAAAAAAAGGTAAATCAAGAAGTGTGACAAATTCCCCTTTGAGAAATGGTCTTGAAAAAGACGGAACCCCTCCATGTAAAAAAAAAAGAAGAAAAGAAGAAAGCAAAAGAAAAAGTTTTGAAATAAAGTAGTGGAAGCTACACAAGAAATAGGGTATCCGGTAGTCCATTTGAAAGTGAATAATGGGGTGAATTATGAGCATGATCAAAATGTTGAAGAAAAGGAAGAAAGTGATGTTCAGACCACATTTCATGAGGGTAGCATCCACTGAGCCTAAATGACTATACCTTTAGACTCAGCCCCGTTACAATCCTTGAAAAGACCTTTGTGATCTTAAGTGAGCTGAAACGAATATTGATTGGAAAATAAGGGAAAACCTATGGGTGAAGTTATGCATGTGTTCATCTTTGTGAGTGTGAGAGTCGTATGTGATTCCGAAACTTTAAATTAGTGAAGAACCTTGTGTGAATAGGAATCATCATGCTGTGAAGGCATTTGAGTACCTTTGTTGAGCTAGAACTTGCATTTGAAGCAAGTATTGTGAACTTGAGCATCTTTGATAATGGTGAGTCACAGTTTGAATCTTTGAGTGCACAATTGATCATTGCATGAATAAGTTGAATCTTGTTGTGTGCAATTATGTTGAGTCTTATGCAGCACTGTTTGAGACATCATTTTTGAACTGCTGAACTTGAGTTTTACTTGAGGACAAGCAAAAGTTTAAGTTGGGGTGTTGATGAGTCCAAGATTTGGACTCATTTGAGGGTTTGTTTATATAGATTTAGTGTCCTCAAATGCTTAATTTGTGCCATAAACTGATGTTAAATCCTTGAATTTCAGGTATATGGATTAAGGAACAAAGCAAAGACACTAACAGAAAAAAACCGAAACAAAACAAGCTGAGGAAATGAAGAAAGGCAAGCCTGGTGATCGCCAAGAGCACTTGGCGAATCGCCGAGTGGCTAGCTTGACCGCCTAAAGTTCCAGTGTGCCAAGCCCTGAAGGAAGAAATCAAGTCGGCGATGAAAAGGAGCAATCGGTGGATTGCCGAGCAGTTCTGTCATACATAGAGTGATCGCCCAAAGTTATAGAACTTAAGGATGCTGAGTGCAAAGGCAAAAAAGGCGATGGAAGAAATCAAAGGGCAGCTCGGCGAGTGATTCGGCGAGTCCAACTTACTTCGCCAAATGGCCCTTCGCAGTATATTTCGGCGAGTATAAATTAGATTTTGAATATTTTATTTAAGAGAACCGATTATGCTAACTTAGACTGAATTAGTTTAAAAGAGTTTTCTCTGTAGTTTTTGATAGTTTTGAAGAACCTTAGATATTCAATTTGGAGATTTTGGGAGTTGGTTTCAAATATTTTATAAATTAAAGCATTGTAAAGACTAAATCACTCTTACCCAGTTGATGGATAATCGATTCGGTAATTGTTTTTACCTTTTTATGATGTTTGGCTAAAACCCCAATTCTTGGGGTGTGATCATGTAATTATGGGTGGAATTAGTTTATGGGTATTGTTAATTACTAGTTTAAATGTTATTTTGAAGTGATCAGATTAATCATTAATTGTGGTCTAATCTATGAATTGTAGTTGCAAATGCAATTCTAATTTTGTGTTCTTGGCATGCTCGAGGATGAGGTTTTAGAACTAAGATTATTGATTAATGATTTGTAGGTATTGGGTTGAGCTGGTTTTAGCTCGAGAGAGTGAATCCTAAACCCAATCCTACCCATCTAGCTCGAAAGAGTGGATGAATTAAGGTGTGGGTTGTTCTTCATTGTCATGCTTGTTGATGTTCGAAAGAAATCACCTGATTCAGGGTAGTTGTTCAAGAGAAAGCTATCTCCCTTATAGTCTAGCCTACTCACTGATTTTTAGTTGTTTACTAGTAGGTTCAATTACCCATATATCGTAATTTGCCTATAATCGATCACATCCCGAGAATCTTTCTCTCTATTGTCATTTTAAAGTTTTTGTGACTGCTATGTAGTGATAACTGCAAACTCAAGACCCTCATCTGATATTTGTGTCACCCCTTTAATTTGATTAATGTCTTTTTCGATAATTTCTATTCCTATGACTGATTAGACAGCGTTTGCACTTCCTAATTGAATTTGAAACACGTATTGCTCCCTGTGGAATTCGACCCCAACTCATTTGTTGGGTTTTATACTGATTTACGATCGTTGACACCTAGAATTGGATGAGGTGTGCTTGAAACGTTAAAATAAGTTACTCCCAAACTGAAAAGAGATTTTCCTACTTGCCAAGGTTAGGACCATGTTCTTTAGCTTATGTGGATCCATTGGCTATTTCCAATTTGGACAAAGTCCTACAGGGGCACATAGTTATGGGACATTGGGATTGCTACTAGAGACTCGGCCTCTACTAATGGAAGTGCCTCCATTCCAAAGTCTTCTCAGTGCTAAGTAAACTCCCAACATAAATAAGCATAATCATAATCATATCATGATAATAATACTTGGAAAGGTAAAAATCTAGTGATACCAATCTGCTCATAAACTTCATATCATAGAATAGATCACTTCAAAATTATGATTTTATAACATATTCATAAAGATAATTATCTCAAATTATGATCATCTTTCATGATAAGAATACTTTAATTTGAGGCAACCATTTTCATAAACATATTTATACTTTATCTAAAAGTATTCTTGATTCAGATATTCCTCAATTTAATGATGCATGCATAATTTCAAAACTTTGCTTTTAATTATAAATTAGTCATATAGCATATGTTCATATGAAAATGATTTAAACCATATAATTAGACCAAATCATGCATAACAAGATCAAATAAAATGAAACTAGTCATAAACAATTGAACCTATGAGAAAACATCCAAAATCCTACAATTTGGGTTCAAATCATGAAAGGAAAATAGAGAAATCTTTGAGATTCAATGGATGAAAAAAGAACCATTGATGAACGTACCACATACCTTGATGAACCCTAAATTTAGAATTGGAAGAGAAGACTTGAAAGCTTGGCATTCTTGATTCAGATATTCCTCAATTTAATGATGCATGCATAATTTCAAAACTTTGCTTTTAATTATAAATTAGTCATATAGCATATGATCATATGAAAATCATTTAAAACATATAATTAGATCAAATCATGCATAACAAGATCAAATAAAATGAACCTAGTCATAAACAATTGAACCTATGAGAAACATCCAAAATCCTAGAATTTGGGTTCAAATCATAAAAGGAAAATAGAGAAATCTTTGAGACTCAATGGATGAAAAAAGAACCATTGATGAACGTACCACATACCTTGATGTATCCTAAATTTAGAATTGGCAGAGAAGACTTGAAAGCTTGAATAACCCTAATCCACTTGAGAGAATCTTTGGAGAAAATTTGGAGAGACAAACTTTGAGAGCTTTTTGGGGGGTTTGAGTGAATGAGAGGGAATTGGAGAATTTGAAGAGTCAAATCAGTTATAGGACCTTGAAATATTCTAGAAATGACATAGTCTAGGTGTAAAAAGGGTAGGAAAAGACCTAGCTATCCCTTAGCTTAAAACTGCCAGGTCGACATACGAACCCCATGAGCGGTCCTCATATAGGGCTACGAACCATTTGGGTTGTTTGTAGATCAAGATGTTGGGGGACCAAAATTCTAACCTAGAACCACGAGCCAACATCTACGGACCATGAAACACCCTAAGATTCATAGATCTTTCCCATACAACCCAACTCAAGAATATTTCACCAAGTTTGGAACCTCAACTACGGACCACTTCCTATAGGTTGTAGGTCCTTCTACTGACCATTATGTTGGTCCGTGGGAAATTTTCAGAGACTCAACATTTTCATCTTTTCCAAGACTATTCCATTATTTCCCTCCTACAGTCCGTAGGTGGTTCCGTACACACCTACACCAACAACATTTTCTAAAGTTTCCCTTCTAACTCAACTTACCAAGTTCTAAGGTATTATAGTAGTAGAATCGCCAAGAGTTAGAAGTATGAGTTTAGAAGTGTAGTAACCTAAAATAATGGAGATAGTGATTGAGTAAAGTATGTAGTTAAGGCTATGAACCTAGTAAGTTAGTAATGAGGTGAAGTTACCTTAAGTGTTGTCCAATACTTAATAAGTGTGTGTAGATCTCATGTTAGTATCACAAAGAGAGTTATTGGTTAAGTTGACTTAGAGTATGACATTGCATTAATATAGATCAAGTCTTTTTGGTGAATGTGAGTTAACATGTGAAGGTGCTTAGACTGATAGGATCTTAATAGGCGTGATGATGCAACTAGGAAGTATGTGTGCTCCTTATGTGAGGCAGTAAATTCTGGAAAAATCTTTAGGGAGAAGAGAACCTTATGCCTTACAAAGAAAAGTGTGTACCCAAGATGGAATAGTATATAGTCGTATAAGGCTCTAAGTTTATGATTTTTTTATGTATACCTATTTAGTATTCTTGAGTAAAGTGAATATACACCAGTTTAGAGGATATGGAATAGGTCCAAACTTAGAATGTCGGTTTCACACCTAAGAGGGAGATAATAAGGTAAGCAACCAAGTTAAGTCTTGATAATCAACTAGTAATATGTTTAAAAATAGTTATGATGGTATAATAGTCCATTCCTACTATACTGTTTTCCTTAGATTTCAATTGTTATAACGCTCTGCTTATGTCTTGCATTACAACATTCTACCCATGACCTATGTTCATGCACTTTAGACAAATTCATGACTATGCTCAATTCCTATAATATGAAGCAAAGAATTCAGCACAACTATCCCAATCACTTGTGTTTCACAGTATACTCAATCCCATGAACTCATGATAAACCCTTGATGTCTAGTAAAATCACCCTACATCATACATATTCTCATATCAAATTTCTTGAACTATTCGTGTGTATGATCTTTTTGCTCTAAGCCTTCTAGTGATTCTCTATCAATTTTGATACCGATGTTGATAGCAACTGAGTTTTGATTTAGATGAGAGGGTAGAAACCTCTTATTCTGAAGATCGTAGAATTCTTATTTTCACATAAGGTTTTAAGTGTGGAGGAAGATTGAGATTAGGCTTGGTTATATGTAGTAGATAGATGAAAATATTTTGTGTCTCTCTTTGTAGAAACTCATGAAATTTCAGTTGGTAGAGATGATAAGAAGGTCAGAAACTCTAAGAAGTAGTTACCTAGAAGTCCATGGAGTGATTTTAGTTTAGGCTTGAAGATGGTGTTGCTAACAGGTGGATGAATCCATAATGCATTAAGCGCTTCTTGATTAGAACTCGAGGTTTATTGAACGAGGTGGTAAGAAGGGGTAGTATTCTTTTTGTATGGTAGGCCTTACAAAGGCATAGAACATGAATCTCCTGGTTTAGATTAGTATGATTATCATATATATAGCACACTGTGACTCTAGGCTAAGCTTAAATGCAATAAAAAATGCAGTAGACTCAAACTTTGATAGGAGTAGACAGGTGTAGCCTTGTGAGAGCTATAGGTCGTAACTAGTATATGTAGTAATCTGAAAGAGGGGTATACTTGAGAAGTGTTGGAAGCTTAAAGGTTTGATCATACCGCATAATGCATAGTAGTCTTATTTTGGTTGCATGCCCAAGGTACCTATGCCTTATGTGAAATAGCTTCATATGGAATATAGTCATGTTCAGATCTATATCATTAATGTTTTATGAATCCATGTTAGCTGACTAAGATACTTAGACCTTGTTAATTCTTGAAATTCAGATATATCATGAGAATGATGCCCATGATTCTTTTCCTAGAATGTAATAAGAGATTTTGATGGAAGAATTTGAGTTAATATGCCTCCTCTCATTTTAGATTCAACATATATACCATGTGCTTGAGTGTTTTATATTTTATGTTTATGTTTGTGCCTTGTATCTTCCTATTCACAGTTAAGTTCAGTTCAGAAAGGTTAGATTGATGTTCTCCCATTTTTTCCTCTCTTGTTTGACTTCGTTCGAGGATGAATGATTCAAAGGGGAGATATTGTAACACCCAAAAAAAAATCTAAGCTAAGACCTGAACTTTTCTTTGTATGCATATAGACTTATACACGATAATTTCTAGTTGTTCATGGGTGTTAGGGTTCATTATCAAGTACAAGAAGTGTGTCAAAAGTGATTTAGGGTCATTAGGGATCTCTAGCATTAAGCCAAGTTCAAAACCTTTCTTACTCACAATATTTTTTCCATGAAATCGGGGTCAACTTTAAACAATCATATCTCTTAAAATATAAGGGAATAGGTGACACATGACCTATCAAATTAAAGGTCTATGAATTTTCTTTCCACAGCCACTTGTTTTGCCTTAGTAAGAATGTGGAGTAAAATGTTATAACCGCTTTACTACAGACGCTCCAGTTTGAGAATTTTGTCCAGGTTCCACTGGCAACTACGGGCCATGAATCCAATTACAGGCCATAATTCCTGCTCGTTGAATTAAATAAGAGGCTCAAAGTTCTTGACTGAGTTCCACAGACCGAATCCACAAGTCCTGGATCATCTTACGGATCTTAAAAGGGTCTATAGACTATGTATATCACTCATATATCATGTGTATCATATGTATATCAAAATTTTCAAATCTCATAAAAATGTTATTTTGAGTTTCTTTTCTCACTTTTCAGCCCTTGATCGACCACATAGTCCTCAAAATCTCTCTTCAATCCTACTAAGTCTTGATATGTATTTTTCATGATCTTACAAAATAAATCCTTGAATTTCCACAAAAATTCTAACATCAAAGCATCCTCCTATTTGTAGAGAAACCAAGAATTCAATTCTAGAATTCAAGACTTGATTTTTGAACAAGTCCATCAAGAATTCTTTCTTCCAAATCAAGATAAGCATATTCTAATAATTTTCTTGTAATTACAACATATAATTATGTATCCTAAGCAAGAATATTCCATCAAATCATAGGATTTTCAAGAAAAGAATTCAACAATTTAAAGAAAGGGTTTCTTGATCATTCTTCATCAAGTTATGGTATTTCTTCAAGATTCATGGAGCATCTAAGGGCAACAATTGAGAGTTTCCCTTCATTATCATGCCTAAAGTATTTTAATTTCAAGGATTTTGTGAAACTATGTAAATAAAAGTTAGGGTTTACATATGAACTACGATTTTCCTCACAAACTTGTGTTTCTTTTAATTTATTTTAGCATTTAAAACCTCATTTTACTGATTTAGCATGATTTCTATAGTCATTTAAAACCTTTATGACCTTCAAGTATAAGAATTTGCATGATATGAATCTTAACCTCAATACATGTTAATTTAAAATTATTTTGAGCTTAGTTTCATATATGATTTAGATAGATAGATATTCTTTATACTTGTGAGCATTAATATGTATGTATATTATTTTGGGAGAACTATTTAGTACTAAGAGGATGCGAGTTTAGAAAATTCAAGTCCCATAACTATGTGCACCATAGGATCTGAGTATACCACTTTGTCAGACAACTCTATTTTTCCCTGAGAGGCTTAGATTAGTGGATCTGCACAGATATATAGATTTTATACTCTAGGAAGGTATAGGGAAATCCTTCTAAGTGATATTATAAGTTAGACAGTGTTATGACTCAAATAATTAGGTGTCATGCGGAAGCAAACTTTGAAAGACCATGAGTAAGAATACAAACGAGAAATATACCAAAAGACATAAAGATTTAACGTGGTTCGGTTAATCGACCTACATCCACAAAAGGAGATGAGTAATCCACTATATAAATATGAGAGTATCAAATATAGAGAGAAATAACCTCAACCAATTCACTCGAAATACATGGGAGGTTCACACAAGTGATAACACATATCACTTGTGTCCCACAAATTCTCCCCTTAACCAAAATTCTCAAAGCTCCTAGGACTACATTGTGAATACTGAATAAGTTAGAAGGAACAAACCTCTATTTATAGAGTCCTAAACTGTTTCCTACAAGAAAAGGACTAGCCAAATATGGAGACTATATGTTTTCCTTTTTAGAAAAAGGAAACCTATTTATGGTAAGAAATTCAGGCAATTAATACCCAACAAATCTCCCCCTTGGCTTGAATTTCTGACAAATAAATTTGTTCCACCTTCTTCACATAATCTTCAACAGGTTGCATCTCCTTTCCATAATCTCGTCTACAAAATCAATGTCTCGACACACAAAACCGCTATGAAAAAATTTCTCCAACAAAATCTTCATTACTTTCAAATAGGTTGCGGCTAGAACTACACCCACCAAGATGAAAATACAATTATTAACCTGGTTCAATCATCGATTATCGAACCACTAAACATGGCTCCATCATTGAACCATTGGACATGACTCTGTCATTGAACCATCCAACCTGACTACAACATTGAACCTAGATCTAATACCACTTGTTATGACCGAAATAATTAGGTGTCATGCGGAAGCTAATAAAGAAAACCTCGAAAGAACATGAGTAAGAAGACAAACGAGAAATACACCAAAAGACAGATTTAATGTTGTTCGGTCAATCGACCTACATCCACAAAAGGGATGAGCAATCCATTATATAAATATGAGAATACAAAATATAGAGAGAAATAACCTCAACCAATTCACTTGAAATACATGGAAGGTTCACAGAAGTGATATCATATCACTTGTGTGACACAAATTCTCCCCCTAACAAAAACTCTCAAAGCCCTTAGGACTACATTGTAAATGATGATTACAAGAAAGGACTATCCAAATATGGAGACTTTATATTTTCCTTTCAGAAAAAATATATATATATTTATGGTAAGAAATTCAAGACAACTAATACGCAACAAATCTCCCAATAACATGATGTATGTTGGTTATAAGAAATTCCCCAATTTATGCATATTTTTACGATATTCTCTTGATTTTATATGATTCATTTTAAGTATGTTATTTTATGTATACCACTTGTTATGACCGAAATAATTAGGTGTCATGCGGAAGCTAACAAAGAAAACCTCGAAAGAACATGAGTAAGAAGACAAACGAGAAATACACCAAAAGACATATTTAATGTTGTTCGGTCAATCGACCTACATCCACAAAAGGGATGAGCAATCCATTATATAAATATGAGAATACAAAATATAGAGAGGAATAACCTCAACCAATTCACTCAAAATACATGGAAGGTTCACAGAAGTGATATCATATCACTTGTGTGACACAAATTCTCCCCGTAACAAAAACTCTCAAAGCCCTTAGGACTACATTGTAAATGATGATTAAGTTAGAAGGAACAAGCCTATATTTATAGAGTTTTAAACCGTTTCCTACAAGAAAGGACTATCCAAATATGGAGACTTTATATTTTCCTTTCAGAAAAAATATATATATATTTATGGTAAGAAATTCAAGACAACTAATACGCAACAAATCTCCCAATAACATGATGTATGTTGGTTATAAGAAATTCCCCAATTTATGCATATTTTTACGATATTCTCTTGATTTTATATGGTTCATTTTAAGTATGTCATTTTATGTATACCACTTGTTATGAACGAAATAATTAGGTGTCATGCGGAAGCTAACAAAGCAAACCTTGAAATAACATGAGTAAGAAGACAAACGAGAAATACACCAAAAGACAGATTTAACGTTGTTCGGTCAATCGACCTACATCCACAAAGGGGATGAGCAATCCATTATATAAATATGAGAATACAAAATATAGAGAGAAATAACCTCAACCAATTCACTCAAAATACATGGAAGGTTCACAGAAGTGATATCATATCACGTGTGTGACACAAATTCTCCCCGTAACAAAAACTCTCAAAGCCCTTAGGACTACATTGTAAATGTTGATTAAGTTAGAAGGAACAAGCCTCTATTTATAGAGTTTTAAACCATTTCCTACAAGAAAGGACTATCCAAATATGGAGACTTTATATTTTCCTTTTAGAAAAAAATATATATTTATGGTAAGAATCTTGATCGATGGAACAAATAAAAAATTTCAAATCTGTAAAACTCTTTAAATATCTTGATCTATATATGTAAATCAAGCATTTCATTAGGATTTTTTTGTGTGTAATTGATTAATCAAATATACTTTTAATGATATGAGACATAAAAATGACATTGTGGTGGTTTGTTGGTAGTTCTCCGGCAAGAATAGAAAAGACAAAGATTGAGAAATCATTTTCTTCAGTGAACTTTTGATAAATTTAGGCAATATAATCATGAATTTTATGCATAAATGTCATAGAAATTTCAATAGAAATCATTATCTTTCTCATGATTCTTTTTTGGTGATCTTCTCCGGCAAGTTCGAACGGAAAAATCATGAACTTTAAGTTGAAAATTATTAACTTTTCAATGGAAGTCATCATTTTCTCCACTCCTTTCTATTTTTAAAAAGTTTCTCTTTATGAGTAGAGTGTTGAATGTGCTTCCATCAAACAATCAATGGTGGCAAATGCAGTGATTCCTTAAGAAGATGAAGAAGAACTCAAAATAAAGAAAAATGTAAAAGTTTTAAAGAAATTGGGCCACCAATAAAAAGATTAAAAAAGAAATAAAATTGAAATAATTAATATAAATGACCAATAAAATAGTGCCATGTGTTGAAATTTGTCATTTTAACATACATTTTTTTCTTCTCTCGCACTTTAAGGAAGGTGAAGACACTTTCTTTGTCATGTCACGTTTTAAGTGGGTATTAATATCACTTTGAACAAGATTAGGTGTGTAATAGATCGTCACAATAGTTTGAGTGTGTTACGGACTTTTCAACATAAATTTAGGGGGGGAATTTATGTCTTTTCCCTTGTTTGTTATCTTCAATTTATGTGCACTCTTATATGATCATATGACTTGTCTAAACTCACTTAATTGTATAAATTTCATTAAATTCTTTTTATTAATTAACTATTCTCTTTTTAAAATTGTACTAGTTATGAATGAAGGTCTTAGGATGGACTTAACTATAAGAAGTCGGGTACCAAACTAAGCATAGTCTAGCCTATACTAAGACTTTCATCCATAAAAAGCTTACTAGATTATGATACACATGTATAGACTTTAACTAGTATAATTTTAAAAAGAGAATGGCTAAGTAATAAAAAAAAATTATTGAAATTTACACAATTAAAAGAGTTTAAACAAGTCATATGATCATATAAGAGTCTTCATAAGTTGGGAATAGTAATCAGAGATGTATGAGAATGAATTGTGGTTGAACAAATGAAATCCTCATAACATATTTGTGTTTGATCAACATAAGAGTCCGCATAAGGATGTTGATGGTATAACCACAACTCTTCCTCATACATCTTTGATCATCACCCCCAATTTATGTGGACCCTTACATGATCATATGACTTGTTTAACTTAGTTCAATTGGATTAATTTCAAAAATATAATTTATTATTAATTAATTATTCTCTTTTTAAATTCGACTAGTTATGGTCTATATATTAGTATCATATTCTAGTACGTGTAGTATCGATCATTGTTTAACATAGATATAAATCTGAATATACTTTACTTATGTCAGAGTGTAAATCATATTGGTCAGACAGACACCAAGCACATAGAGATGTATCAAATGTATAACGGGTCTATATATTTTGATAATTAGTAAATACTTAGATATTCAAGATTTACAAAGGTAACAAAAGTTATACTTAGATTATTTCTTATGAATTGTTTGATTTGGTGCATTAAAAATGACATGCATGATAATAATCACATGCATTAAAATACAAAGCTTGAGATCATGATAATTTTTTTAAGGAACTTCCTTTGTTAATCATTCTAATATTGCATTAAAATCATTGCATTATGAATATCATGAGTTTTTATATATTAATAATACACAGCTTAATACACAGTGAGCGGACTCGATACTAAACATTAAAAGATAGTGTACAAAATGTATGTCATCTTTTGATTGATCTATATTAGATCATGAGTAATTTCGATAATAGCTGACATATTGACCAAAATACTGGGGTCCAAGAACAAACAATACCACTCTATCATTTGTTTCTTGCAAATTTTTCGACAGTCAACACCATTTGATTACCCTTTGATTTGAAGATATATGCATGCCTCTCCCTAAACAATTCTCCAAACCTCTTAGAAATCGAATTAAATATAGATCTCACGGGATACTCTCTTTCATCTATCAACATAGCATTGAGTGACTCGGGATCTTCCGCATCTATTGACTGATTTTCTACATTCATTGAATGATCACCCAAACTCTCATTTGAATAATCACACAAGCTCTCCTTTGAATGATCACCCAAACTTTCATATCCAATCGAATCATTTTCGTCGTTAAATGATTTTTTTTTTGGTTCAATTGGAGGCCTCGCATTGACATTTATCCTCAATGTAGGCCTAGAACCATCAATACCAATATCTAATTAATATGTATAAGCTCACATGCCTATCTTTTTTTTTTATTTTTTATTTTTTTATTTATGAATGTGGGATGTATTTTTCCCCTCCCATTCATTTGATAGCTAATCACCAAGTCATTTGGCTCGTAGGTTAGCTCACTAGCCTCAATTACGCTTGCAATCATATCGTCATATGAACCATTGCGACACAACATAATCGGCACTGTCGTCTTACTCAAAGATTTCCAATTTTAGCTTTTGGGAGTCTCCTCTTATACTCCCATATAATCACCACCAACAACAACAAATTCAGCTATTGTCATTATAGACTACAAAGATATTTACTAGATTGCAGTATCAGTCTTTAACGATCGGTAAGATATGAAATCTGTACAAAAACTCAACTGAATGAGATGGGGTTCAAAATTGAGCTCCTGATATGAAAAAATGTATTTTTAATGCTTGTAAACAACTGAAATGTATCTACTTATGAGTTATCAAGTGCTTATGGAAAATTTCTCAAGCTTCTAAAATGGTGGAAAAATAATTTTGAAGCTTGGTTTTTGAAAGAAAATTGATTAAAAATGAAAACAATGAGTAGGATGATGCTGATTTTACCTGTGAAATGGATAATATGGCTGGGAAATTCGCCTGAATCGGCAAAATCAACAGCAAAAACGAGCTGCTTGTTGGAGAGTTTTTGTTTTTCAAATATAATTTTAAAAATTGGAAATACACATATTATTCCATATTTATGGGGAAAAAGGAGGACCAAAGTGTATATATTAAAACTTAGGAGATGTTTTTGTATGTCCCAAGTAGGATACATGGGTGATGTCATAACTAATGGCTATACTATTAATTTTTCAAGACATGTGACTTTTAATGTCACATTAAGTCTTGAGAGTGACTATTTTGCCAACTCTCCCTAGTTAGTTAGACTAGCGTTAGAAGCAGTTAGTCTAGCTTAAATCGGTTAATTATTCTGTTATAGATAATTAGCTTAGAAACTCTATCTATATATAGAACTATATATTTTTAAGGAATACGTACATTGCCGGTTATTCAATACAAAAATCAATTGCCTTATGTAAATTGGTTATCCGACGCAACTACTTTATGCGTTTTGTAATCCGATGCCAAGATTTTCTTATGCATATTTAATTAGTTGTATCAGGGAGATTACAAAGGAATGAATTATTAGCTCCCATTTAGCCAAAGAGTTTAAAGTTGAATGTGCAATTTGACGAGCGTTTTATCATAGATTTTAGAACAAAATTTAAAAATTTATTTTCAATTATCTATTTAATCATGAAATTTTATCAGGCTTTGAAATTTTGTCATCTTCAAATATTTTCAAGTTTCCAAGACTAGTTTTGGGACTTAATTCCACACACAAATTTTCAAGTAAAATGCATGTCAAAATACAACTTCAACTTACAAATATTCAAATTTTCAAGTTTTAAAATTTCAAGTTCAAAATCTATAGTCAAACATTTTTAATTGTGATTTTTGTAACTTGAAATAGTGTTTGGACATATATTTTACTTGAAAAAAATGTTAAAAGTTTATTGAGTGAAAGTAAAATTTCTCCTGAAGGTAATTTGAGGCTGCTTTTGAAAATTTTAAAAATTTAGAGATCAGATTTCAAAAATCTTATCAAATTTGATGATCAAACACTAGCTAAATTACAAGAATCGAGTAAATAATTACAGCATCTCCAATTATTTGGCCTCCGGAGAGTACGTCAAATAAAAGGTTTAATAGGGTTTTAGAAAAGGAATTCAAGCAAATGTTACATCAAGTAATAACAAATACTACGATTTAAGAGTAGTCATAGTCTTGATAATTGATAATTTATATTGATTGAGAGAGACATAATTCAGTCTTGTGCTTCTTCTTCTTTTTTTCGTTTCCTCCTTTTTTTCATATCGCATTTTAACTTCTTTTGTTTTGCCTTTCATAAGGTGACCTCATCCTTTTTCAAATGGACGAAAACCGTCGGATAAAAAGATCGAATCAAAGATTCAAGCCATTATAAGCAGTGGCGGAGCCAGGGTTTCTTACTTAGCGGTTCAAAATCTAAAGAAGTAAACACAAGAACTAGCCTAAAAGGATTTATTTACTATATATACATAAAAATAATTTTAATCATGTATAAATAATACATGTTATTTTTTGGTGGTGCGAAATTCATGGTAAAATATAATAATATTTATTGTAATATTCTTTTGATAGTTATTTTAATCTGAGTATTTCACTAATATTATTAATGATATATTCTACATATAACATATAATTTTTTGCTGAAAGGAGTTCAGATGAACCCATGATTACAAGTTGATTCCGCCCTGATTATAAGTATGTGAAGGTACTGCTTCCTTTTTTATGAAATGAAATGTTATTTTATTCTGCATGTCATGATGATGTTAGGATGACCAAATTAATATAAATGGGTCCTTACAACCCACTTTGTGTCCAAACTTTGCTACCCCAATGTACCATTAGTCACCAAAAGTAATGATTCTTTGTCGCTTAATTGGGACCATTTTCATATAAATTTAATAAAGTACGTTTGAACAATGCCAAATTTATGTTAAAAAAATATTCAATATTAAATTTATGATTTATATTAATTTAATATATATTTTATGTGTAATTAAGTTGAGTTACCAAAGCAAAATCCTTATGCTGTGATCCTTCTGTTTAGTAAACAAGTTTAATTAACAGTTCATTAATGTTAAGCGAGGCTTACCTACTAAAGTTGTAGCAGAAAATACAAATCAAGACATATAACTCAAGATTGATAATTAACTAAAATATTCATTTAAGGAAGATGAAGTTTTCAAAGAGAAGCAAAATTAGTTAGGAGAACTTAGCTAAATTAATAAATGATATTTCAATTTTAACCTAATTATAAATCCAGAAGAACACCCTACACCCCTATTTATATTTCTCTAAGGATGACTCCAGAGTCTAGATACATAACAAAAATCTAGTTGGCAATTTATTCTAAAGTATTAATAGTTCCAAAAAGTCAAATCAAGTTTTTTCACAAGCATAAAGTTCCAATTCACAATGCTTTACTTAATGTTGGGAAACAGTGGTAAAAATATAATAATAAAATTATTTATTGGCAATGTTACTAAAAATTAAATAAATATTACTACGATAATATCTTAAGTAGTAGATGAATAATACCTAAATCATGCTACACACTGTTCTAAAAAATTATTTTAGCAGTGTGAAATATTTTTTCAAAATTAACTAACTCTTCTAAAATTAAGAGGATACAGAAACCAACAAAATTAATTAATACAGTTTAGAAAGGAGAAATTAAAAACAGTGAAGGAAGAGGGAGAACATGAGGGGATAGAGAGCAAGAAATGATTATTGAGTGTTGTTTTGCTGATGTTTTCTGTCACGATTCATATTATCAGATCATGTGAATATCTACTCAATTTTATTTTGATAGGCAATTTTTTACCACCTATGATTACATAAGTAAATAATCAATACTGGTTTTTATTTATAAAAATATTTCAAACAGTTTTCAAGGACCTAGTCTAAACATGTATAGGAGGTTCAATACATAGTACTAACAAACACAACTTTCACTCGAAAAAAGAGTAGCCGGAAGCAGGTGATTAGTGTACACCATCCCACACTTCTAAACAACATAAAACATACTTACACCCCACAAAAAGTGTAACAAGAGCACTAGTATTAGTTCAACACACATAGTAATAGGCATCATAGGTCAATTAAAGTTAGTCACACAACACATTATAAAAGTCAATAAGAATAACAAATATCAATGTATCACACATTACATTACTCAAACTCACATTATACTACAAGAAAAAATGCTTTTAGTGAGAAAAAATTCAGTCGTTATAAGTTCAAATACAATCGTTATAAGTTAATAACGACCAAAAAAAATTGATCATCACCAATCCCTAAATGCTTTGACGTTAAAAGCTAACAATCAGATTCTCAATCCGATAATTAAAGATTATTTAGTAACAATAAATAATTCGATCGTTAAACCTCCTTTTAGAGACCAATATTATCATTTCAGTCATAAAAACTTTCAAATTACAACAATAAACCTGATCGTTATAAATGTTTCATATACTCGCGCACTTATATATAAAGACATATGGAATAATCAATATTTATATATAATTTCATAGTTAATTATAAAGCACAAAAGCATCATTACAAAAAAAATATCAATTGAACTTGTATATCAATATATTTCTCAATTTATTACAAGGAAAAATAGAATTGTGACATGTATAAATAAAAAGTATTTAAACAACTTAAAGAACAAGAAATGGATTTATCTTGTTCTTCAACTTGCTCGTCAACATTTCAGTTGCTTAAACTTGCTTCATACTTTATTCGAGGGGACAAGTGAAGTTTTATCAGATCTTTGGACAATTAGGTGCTGAGAAATTGCAGAAGGAACAAGAAAACAACTTCATTCAATTAAAAGGGTAGCTATTCAAACTAGCAAGATGATTAAGTTTTATTATGTAAGATCTTTACATCTTGCACAATAAAAGTATGATTTTCTCCTTAAATAAATTGAGCACCAAGACTTCATATATTTAAATATATGGATCTCAATCTATATGTGAGGAATAATGATGGGAGGAGGCTTTGTCATAGTGAAGGCACGTGACTTCGCTATAGAGAAGGATTCAATGGCAAAAACAAAGGTTGGGTAACAATTCCTCAACTTTTAAAGTTAGTTTTGACCCTCAGAGAACCCGAGGAGCAACTTTTTCAAGAATTAGGACTTGTCTCTCTTGACGTAATTGCTTCCAATTCATCTTTCCCTTTCTTAATTACTTTCTTCACAAAATTGAAGAGTGTTCTTTGCCAAACTTTATGGGTTGAACCCTAGGGTTATATCATTATTGGGTAGAATATAGGAAAATTATAATCATGCATGATTTTAATTTTAGTTCATTAAATTCTATCTTTTAGCATAAAATTATGAACCTAGCCTTTAACTACGGTAATGAAGAATCTAAAAATCTCAGAAAATGGGTTCTTTGAGCATATGAACTTTTTTTTTTTTTTGTTTCCCACCCGGTATCCGGAGCCCACATTGGAGCTCCGACTAAATCCGGATCGCGCTCTGGTTAAGGGTGAAACACTCCCACTAGTGCACCACAACCCATGTTGGTAGCATATGAACTTCTTAAGAGAGGTTGATGGAGCTAAAATTCTAGGAATAAGATTGAGTTGATCATGAAAACCTCTTGTTTGATGAAATAATCTTTAAATAACTTTTTAGACCTCCTAAAAATATAATTAGGTAGGTTTGAATACTCAAGATCTTCGTTTGAGAAAGTAGATTGGTCTTCATACATAGTTGATATGATTTATGATTGAATTAAGTGTTGATGGGATGAATGAGCATGTAAAGCATGTAAGGTTTTTAGCTATCTATTTTGAGTGATGTTATGAAAATAAAAATTTGTTAATATTCTATACTTATTGTATTATCTGAGAGGTAACTAAAGAGGCTAGCATATTAAAATATGTAGATACAATGAGAATACATCTACTATTTGAATGATGAGTGAATTGAATCTGATGTGATAATAGATGAGTGGCTATGTGTGTGATTGAATCGCGTATCATACTGGTACAGTACATGGATACTTAGGCTTCCTTGAAGGTCATGACTAGATGGGCAAGACTAAGACCCTTTATAGTTACACATAAATATGTTAGTGACTTGAGATAACTTTATTGACTTGTAATTTATGTGTTGAGATAACTTTATTGACTTGTAATTTATGTGTTGACTATGTGAGATTCCAGTCTGTGATTATATATTCATTACTAATCTTAATCAGTATATGATGCCTAGTAGTGTATAGTATTTGTATTGATGCTACTCCTCCACTTTTTTAGTGCAAAATGTGATCTATAAGCATTTACGAGACTTAATGTTTTGTAGCGCTATTTTTATATCTAAGGGTGAGCTACTTATATATCGGTTGTTGCATATCTTCTTTATTATTTTACTTTTATTTCTAGACATTAAGACTATTATTTGTTATCTAGTTGTTTCTATTCTTAGACTTTTAAGTAAGATGTTTTAGTACGACGACTTTCAAATTCTGGGGATAGTAATAATTTAGACTTCTAATATTTTATTGATTTATTTTGAGACTTCAAATTATCTTTGTTTTGCCTTCATATTTTGTCTAGAATCATTAGATGATGTATGAGTAGGATGTTGAGTGTTGGTTCACCCACAGAGAAGTTGGTGTGGGTGTCAGTTATGGTAGTTTGAATCGTAACAAACATGACATCAGAGCTCTAGATTCATCGATCTCATCATACTGAAACATATCTAGTAGAGTCTTACAGAATGATACAAAGATGTCTGTAATGCTCTTCGAGAGACTTCCGATATTAGGAGAAGTAACTTCTCTCTTTCATTTGTGCTATTATTTGATTCCAAATGATATTTGGTTATCCAAATTGTTATCGGATGCTTTCACTCTTTTCTCTTATCGATGGTGCGAATATGTTCAGGCAAGGATCCTAAGCTAGTTGGTGTTACCATGACTTGTTTGTTGGACACACTAAAGGTTGATTTAGAGGTAGGAGGAGATAAGCAACCCTATTTGGGTCTAAAGCATTAGCTTTTGAGAAGGTACGAAATAAGGATGGGTCCCTGCACCTAGAAAGGCTTTCAAGGTTATGATTAAGGAGGTAAAGGTCCCGGTTCGAGAGACAATTGCACCCGCTCTAGTTTCTTCTAATGTGATAGCTCAAGTAATGACTTTATTGGGGAGTTTGGTAGGTAATTGGACTACGCCAATAGTTTTGGTAGTTCGTGCAAGCTAATATCCGAGAGTTCAGCATGTTGTAGCTATGGCTTCACGCATGGATGAAATTTTTGAGTAAGGTACGTTTCTGAAGCCAATGTTGGGCTAATGATGACTAGATAGGAGCATGATTTATTCTTAAAATTCACTAAAGTGAATCTTCTTTTTTTTCTATAGTATTAAGTGTGAGGACACGTATGAATTTATCATTCACTGTCAGGAGAGGCTCTATAAGATGGTGGCAATGGAGAACTACGAGGTAGAGTTTGTCACGTTCCAACCAATAAGGGATGCTAAATTATGGTGAAAACCATATGTTGAGTGTAGACCTGTCGATTCACTTCCTTTGACCTGGATCCAGTTTTACTCCATCTTTTTTGAGAAGTATGTTCCCCATACAATTCGAGATCAAAGACGTGATGAGTTCTCTAATATTGACTAAGAGAGTCTGTCTGTCATAGCTTATGCGGCTCATTTTCACTCTTTATCCCAATATGCTCTAAAACTACTATCCATAAAAGAGGATAGGACTAGATACTTTATTGAGGGTCTAAATGTGTAACTTCAATTTGTGACTCTACAGATGGTTTGTTCTGATAGAAGGTGAGAAATAGTACTTTTTTGCTAAGTCTGCAGAAACGAAAGCCAAGAAGGGTGGTAGTTCCAGTAGGTCCTTTTCTAAGGAACTAGTTCATTTGGCACCAGTCAGCTATGCAAACAACCGTGGGCGTATTTGTATGCTTTAAATCCAAGTGAAACCCATAGTATAGCTAAATTCAAGAATAAAATATGCCATGTCCACTTGTGTTGGTCATGTTATGTTAGGTTGCTAACCAATGTGATTAGGTGATTGTAGGAGGAAAATTGTGTGGAAAGGACACTTAGATGGAAGAAATGAAGGTGAAGTTGAGTCTTAGATATAAGAAAACAAGAAAGTGGTAATGTTAAAAGAAAGTCTGGAGAAAAAATGACCTAGCTTTGCGTTGACTCCGTATCACGGAGAAGGGAGAAAAAATTTCACCTTTCAATATGAACAGACCAATGGAGTCTGATTCTACTCCATGTCTCAGATATGGACACATCCTAGGCAAAGAATGATGCAAGGCATGTCTACATTGACTCTGTGTTGCAGCTTGTAGTTATCACTCTAGTATTCAAATCGCTCCATTTGAGGCGCTTTATGGTAGGAAGTGTAGATATCATACAAGTTGGTTTGAAGTTATTGAAATGGGTTTGATAGGGACCAAGTCAGTTCATGAGGCCCTGGAAAAAGTTTGACATATTAGAGATAAGCTCAGAACAAGACAGAGTAGACAAAAATCATATGCAGATATAAGGAGAAGAGAGCTTGAATTTCATGTAAATGATTGGGTTTGTATGAAGATTTCTTCCATGAAGGGGGTGATGAGGTTTGGTAAGAAAGGAAATTTATCTCGTTATGTAGGCCCTAACTAGATTGTGAGGCATTTTGGTAATGTGTATTATGAGTTTGCCTTTACAATTAGCATCATTGTATCTAATGTTTCATGTGTCTTTGTTGAAGAAGTGCATTGGTGATCCGGCTTCAGTTGTGCCTTTAGAGAGTGTCGATGTAAAGGAAAGTCTCTCTTACAAAGTGGTCCCAGTTGAGATTCTTAATCGTGAGATTCGTAAGTTAAGGAATAAAGGGAGCTACTTGGGAAGTCGAGGCAGATGTGATGTCCAAGTATCCCCATTTTTTTTTCTTCTAGCGTAGTTTCAACGTGAGGTAATAGTTCCTCCTCAGTAGTCTCTCGGATTCATGTCTTTCAGTGTTCTCATGTCTCAGTATGCATAGATGTTTATCAAATCAGATCATTATTCATGTTTTATTTCGTAGTTAGTCACTCCATCAGTTTTCAGTGTTTAGCTTTCAGTATTGGGTTGCATATATTTCCCTACTCTTTTTAGCTTAATTAGACTTCATTCGAGGACAAATGTTCCCAAGGGGAGATATTGTAATACTCCAAAAGTTCCTAAGCCTAGATCAGTGCTCATAAAATTGGAAAATTTGGAAGAGGTTTCACGGGCTCGTTCACAAACCCTGAAGGCTTTCATAGACCGTGGAATACCCCGTAAACCCAAAGGCCCCATGGTTAAGACTTCTATCTTTCACGGACGCTTGTGGCCCATGAACTGATCCACGGACTATACAATCTTCCGTGGAGCAGTCCTTAGACCCCTAGAACTCTCTTTCATTCATGGGCACCTTACAAACCAACAAATCATGAAGTGTTGTAAGGTCCGGGTAAGGCTTCTGTGAATAGGCCCATTAGGTTTTAAGTTAGGGTTATTTTAATATTTTCCTACTTTTTTGATTCCTATATTATGTAACACCCCAGATTCAAAAAGGATAAAATTGCAGATTTCCAGAAGTTGCTGGTGCCACCAACGGGGACCACCTTTGGACCGTAGGTGTAACGCCCCATATCCTAGACAGAATAGATTTCAGAAATCAGAAGTTGCAGGTGCCACCAACGGGCACCACCCATGGACTGTAGGGTGACCCACGGACAGTAGGTGGTGGTCCTTGGTTGGCTACTTGTAGCCCCCCAAGAAAGTCAAGGAAAATTGGCTAAGGGTTAATCTATGCTAGGACCGTAGGTCAGACCACAGTCCGTGGTCCAGGTCCGTAGGTCAGACCCCTAGTCTTCAACTCCCAGTAATGATCGACGGCTGATCAGAACGGACCGTCGGTCCATCCACGGTCCATCGGTGACCCCGACAACTTTTAAGTCAGGGTCGTTTGGTGTTTTCCTTATGCATTGGATCTCTAAACTACATCATTTAACCCCTAAACTATGTGGTTTTGGTCAGTTTTAGCCTAGTGAATTAATTAGAACTTACCCTAGTTAACTCATGCTCCAAAAAATCATCAAGTTGAATGAAAATAAGGAGAAAGAGTCGACCAAGCTCTAGTCCAAGAACACATTAGGTTTTCATAGGTTTTAGCCCCGAAATCAAAAGATTTCTCCGTGAATTTAGTCACCAGGTATGTGGGATTTCACTAGTGGGTTCCTGTCACACATTAGGTCCCTATAATTCAGTCAGATTCTTGATTCCCTGCATATTATATAGACCTAGAGTTTCTAGAATTTTAGTAGACTATTATGAATTAGTAATTTTACTGTTCCTAATCAGATTATCATGTAGTAGTATCGTTTTTGCCCAGATTCATGCATAAACTCAGAACCCTAGTTATGTAGTTCTTTTAGTTCATGAATTACATTACCTAGAACATATATACATGCCTCAATTTTTGAATGTTTCATTATCAGATAAACATGTTTCATTCAGATTTTGCATGTCAGATTATTGAGCTATCCAGTATACTTCAGTATGTTATAAATTTCACATATTCAGTTGGGAGTAGGCTTTATACCGAGTTGGTATAGGGTTAGTCACCCTCAAGTCCCAAAGCTACATGCCCCCGTAGGTTATAAGTCCCCTCTGTGGGCATCAATTTAGTGATCACGCCAATCATGCCTCATGTAACACCTCGTAGTTTAGTAGGCCAACTAGGGCTAATTGTGAGGGCTAGGGAGAAGGGCAAGAGTAAGGGAAATTGGGTGAGGGCCAAGGCTACCCAAAAATTGGCCAAGGCACTGCCTACCATGACCATGAGGGTCTTCACGACCTGTAGTGGCCAACACACCCCATGGTTCCACCCGTGGTGGTGAGGCTGTAGCCTCCCAAAGGCTGCCCCAAGAACGATTTCCTTCATGAGCCACTTCACGGCCAGTGGTGAACACCGCAGCTCGTGGAAAGGCTCGTGGGGTTGCCTTTACTTCATGAGGGCTTTGTCAAGGTAGAATAACTACTGGTCAAAGGACCACGGGCACCTTCTTGGGCCGTGGTGCCCTTGACGATTTGTAAGGTTGGGCGTGGTGCCTGGCTCATGCTACCTAAGTGAGGGAAAATTAGGAAATTCCTTTTTATGTTAGTATTAAGTGGGGTCATTTTGTATGACCTATATAAACTATTCTAAGCCTTTAACCACCCCAAATTAAGCCATTAATTCCAAAACCCCCAAAAGATCTGAAAGCTCTTCCTCTAAAAAATTCTCTCTAGAAAACTCAAGAAGAAGAAGAAGAAGAAGAAGCGAGGGTCAAGCTAGGAAAAATTCCTCCATTGTTGCAAGCTTTGTGAGGGATTTATAATCAAGTTATGATAGCTTATTCATCCATGGATTCTTCCATCTATGGAGCCCCCTAGATTTCCCTCAATTGTGAAGATGAAATCCCCAATTAAAGTTAGGGTTCCTTCCAATATTGTGGATTAAGTTGAGTATGATTCCAATTGAGTGGATAGTACTTGTTTATGATTGATTTAGTACTGAATCATGCTATTATGATAATATTATATGTTTTCTATGGCTAACCCTAGCTAATTGATGAAATTGAAGTAATGTGGGTTTGTGCCTTAAAGAGGGAAATTGAAGAATTATAGATAATCTATGATCATGATATGTTGTTGTGTTGTTGAAAGGACATTCTCACACACACCTATGTATGAATATGATATGATGTGAAAGGTTTTATCACATAGAATGATTCTACGTTGAAAGGTTTTCTCACCTAAAATGAATCAAGAATGTTATACTAGAATAGGTTGGAGTTGAGACATAGTATCCCTTCATGAATAGCTTTACTTGGTAAGACAAGACCATCTCATGGTAGCTTACGATTGATAAATCATACTCTCCTAAGGGCAGCTTGCACTAGTATATAGAATGCCGGCATGGTAGCATGACTTGGGTTAGGCCAAACCACTTCATTGGTAGCTAGGATGGTGGAATAATATCCTCCCTTGTATAGCTTGGACTTGCATGATAGTATGTCTTTCCATGGTAGCTTGGTCTAGTTCAATATGGTGAATATTCCTTGGAAGCTTGGTCTAGCCTAATAAGGTGCTATTCTTTGGTAGTCTAGAATGATCAATAGTAATCATTGAGGTATGATAGCCTAAAGTAGTACTTAGCATATGTAGGATTATGGGGTCTTATTCATGCATTGCACAAGTATAATTTGATGCTACTTAGGAAGTATGTCTCTTGTATGTTGTATGCATAGCTTGGATTGAGTAGTAGTACTTTTCCATGGTAGCTTGGACTAGCATAAGGTAGTGTTTCCTTGGTAGCCTTGAATAGGTAAATTACAACCATTCATGAGTAATGACTTGTCTTGGACTAGTAAAGAGGTACTCTTACATGACTATTATGAATATGAGAGACAAGTCCCTAATCTACGTAGCATGTGTATAATGAAACTAGATTACTTCGAGGAAGTATTGTAAGCATATTCTAATATGATATTTATCTATATGATATATGTTAGCTTGGATTGTTGCCATAGTTGCCTTCCTTGATATGTTTGACTAAAGGTGAAGGTTCCCTTGTCTATGAGAATTATGCTAAGGATGAGATCCTAAGAGGGTAAGTATGATTATGATGACCTAAAAGTGTTACTAAGTGTGGATGGGATTATGGGGTATCATCCATGCATTGCACAAGTATTCTTTGAGGTTACTTGAGAAGTAGTTCTCTTATGATATGAAGGACTAAGGGTTGACTAATGGTTATATGATGCTTATGTTGGAGATTACGCTTATGACTATGTTATTGTATCTTATGCATATAATTTATGTTTCTTTAATTATCTCTTATGATTATGGCATATGACTTATGTTGACCAACCCTTATGTTATGCTCTTATGATGTTATGCTAGCTATCATATTTAGTACTTTTGTACTAAAGTATACTCTTCCCTACATTCTCATCAAATGTAGGGTCCGGTGATTTGATTTCCATTCTTGAAGATAAGTTTCTAGAAATGCAAGGAGTTGAAGATTGGTGAGTCCTCATAGCATCGAGGATAAAGCCACCATTTCCTTTATGTCTTTCTTTTATGTTTTAGACTATTGTATCGGATGTGACCCAAGAGTATTCAAATTTGTATTAGATGGTTTGAGACAAGTGTAGTAAGACTTCCACTTTTCTTTTATAAAGACTTTGATTGTATGGAAAATGTTTTAAAATTTCTGTACTTTTCTATTATCTTATGTATGATATGTTAAGTGGCTTGTATGAGACCCATTTGGGGTCAATTATGCCATGTTACGTCTAAGGTGTACCCTTAGGTCGTGACAATCTTGGTAATCATAACACAAAGTTTAGAATGGTTCTAGTATGTCCCAAACCACGTCTAGTAGAGTCTTGTTCATAAATGTGAAATGCGCCACATTTATGAATAGGAGGCTATTGGATGTTTAGGAAACTTCAATTCTTCATTCTTGAAGTTGCGCCATAGAGTTTGGCTCTATTAGGTCTTTCTCCTAATCCATGCCCTATGGTTTACAGGGTATGGCTAATATAAGGGCAATTGCTAGGAGGGATGAGAAAGGCACTGTAGAGCAAGAGGCTCCTCCCTAAGCTCCAATTAACCCTATAGGGGAGAATATGTCGAATGCAGAGATTAGGTCGACTTTCCAAATGTTAGGTCGACTTTCCAAATCTTGGCCCAAGCTTTGACTACTCAAGCTCAAGCCCTAACGGCCCAAGTCCATAGAGAGAGGGTAGCTCCGGTGAATTCTAATGTGAATTCCGTGGCTTTAAGAGTAAGGGAGTTTATGAGAATGAACCTTCTGGAGTTTTATGGCTCCAAAGTAGAGGAAGATCCTCAAGAGTTTATAGATGAGGTGTATAAGGTGCTTGCTATAATGGGGTTGACTTCAGCAGATAAAGAGGAGTTAGCCACTTACTAATTTGAGGATGTAACACAAGTATGGTATGAACAAAGGAGAGATGAAAGGCCGGTAGAAGTGGGTCCAATAGAGTGGGAAGTGTTCAAATTAACATTCCTTGATAGGTTCTTTCCCCAAGAGTTGAGGGACACTAAGGTGGAAGAGTTCATTAACCTTAGGCAAGGTAGCATGAGTGTTAAGGAGTATGCCTTGATTTTTACCCAACTATCCAAGTATGCTCCATCTATGGTGGAGGATTCAAGAGATAGGATGAGTAGGTTCTTGACGGGGGTGTCCGACTTGGTAGCATAAAAATGTCGTATGGCAATGCTCCATCATAATATGGATATCTCACGTCTTATGGTGTATGCTCAACAAATGGGGGAGGAGAAATTCAAGGATAAATCTAGGGAGAAAAAGAGGTCTAGGTTGGATGATGATAAGTCTTTTCATGATGGGTCCGATGGACATGGTCACTCTAGGAAGCGACAAAGGTCTTTCGGACAATGTTCTTTAAATACTTCTAAGAATAAGGAGGAGAAGGTGTCTAACCCTAAACCATCGGGAATTAGCAATGAGTCGCTATGGTCTACTTGTGCTAGGTGTGGTAAGAGACATGAGGGTAGGTGTTTGGCCGGTATAGAGGGTTGCTTTAGTTGTGGTGAAAGTGGTCACAAGATGAAAGATTGTCCAAAGGCAAGGGCTACAAGAAGAGAGGGTAAGCAAGTTGCTACTAGTGGTCCGAATCAGAATGCTCAAAACAAGAATAGGTTCTATGTTCTTCAAGCTAGAAATGAACAAAAGTGACCTCCTAATGTTGCTACCGGTATGTGCTTTATGCTTTTTTAGATTCCGAACTTGCTTGTCTTTTGTGACTTGATATGTTAGACTTTGATGTTGTCTTTGGTATAAATGAGCTTCATTGTTGCTTTTTATGTTATAGAAGGTGCTTAGAATGTCAACTGAGGCTTACTCCCAAGGGGGAGATAGTGTGCTTAGATAACAAGGTTATTGTGTGTTTATGTGTTCCCATGATTTTCTTATATGATGTATATTCATGAAAGCTTTTGATGTAAAAGAAAATGAGTTTGCATGATTATTCCCTCATATTGTAGTGCATTGAGAGTAAATTGCATGTAGACTTCATGCGATGAATTAATGAGCATGCCTTAGTTGGGAGTGAAAGATTCCCCCTTGAATAAATGCTTTTTGAGAGTAAATTGCATATAGTCTTCATGAGTGTATGTTGAGCATGTTTTAGCTAGGAGATGGTAGTTCCTCCTTGAACATGAGTAGATGTTGAATTTCATGTATGTTGGGTTGTTAGATGTAGTTCCTACTCCCTTGTGTTGCATTGAGTATTTTTAGCTTGGAGTTGAAGTTTTCCTCCTTTGTTTATGTACATTTAGATGAGTTGCATGCATTGTGGATTGCTACTCTAGAGTTGTGACCTTAAGGAGTTCCTAGAGTGTCATTCGAGGACAATGTTCCCAAGGGGGAAATATTGTATCACCTCATAGTTTAGTAGGCCAACTAGGGATAAGTGTGAGGGCTAACGTAAAGGGAGAAGGGCAAGAGTCAAGGAAATTGGGTAAGGGCCAATGCTGCCCAATATTGGCTAAGGAACTACCCACCATGACCACGAGGGTCTTTAAGACCCGTGGTGGCCACCACGCCCCGTGGTTCCACCCATAGGGGTAAGACAGTAGCCTCTCAAAGGCTTCCCCCAGAAGGCTCCCCTTCACGAGCCACTTCACTGCCAGTGGTGAAAACCCCGGCTCGTAGGAAGGCTAGTGGGGTTGCCTTCACTTCATGAGGGCTTTGTTAAGGTAGCTAGCTACTGGTCAAGGGACCATGGGCACCTTCACGGGCCTTGGTGCCCTTGACAGTTCGTGAGGTTGGGCGTGGTGTCTGGCACATGCTGCCTAAGTGAGGGAAGATTAGGAAATTCCTTTTTAAGTTAGTATTAAGTGGGGTCATTTTGTATTGTCTTAGTACACCTATATAAACTATTCTAAGCCTTTAACCACCCCAAATTAATTAATTAATTCCAAAACTGCCAAAAGATCCCCAAGCTCTTCCTCTGAAAAAATCTCTCTCAAGAAGAAGAAGAAGAGAGAGAGGGTCAAGCTAGGAAAAATGCCTCCATTATTGCAAGCTTTGTGAGGGCTTTATAATCAAGTTATGATAGATTATTCATCCATGGATTCTTCCATCAATGGAGCCCCCTAGATTTCCTCAAATTGTGATGATGAAATCCACAATTCAAGTTAGGGTTCTTTCCAATATTGTGAGTTAATTTGAGTATGATTCCAATTGAGTGGATAGTACTTGTTTATGATTGATTTAGTATTGAATCATACTATTATGATAATATTATATGTTTTCTATGGTTAACCCTAGCTAATTGATAAAATTGAAGTAATATGAGTTTGTGCCTTAAAGAGGGAAATTCAAGACATAGATATGATCTTCTAGAATTAATGATATGAGTAGTAATTGTTCAAGAATAGAAACATGTAGACATTAATTGAATTAGATTATGGTATATATGATGGATCATGACTAGTAATGATTGAAGTTGAACCTTTATGATGATTTATGACTAGAATTGCTTAAAGATAAAGCTTGTGACTAGAATGTCTTGTGATCTAGATATGTATGATGATTGTAAGAAGTAAATCTTTAAGAGTAAGGCTTGTAGTGAGCCATGTTGATTCCTAGGGCTTTGAGAGTAAATATAATATATAGAATTGTATATGCTTAAGAAGAATTTTAGAGTAAAGTGTCTATGATCATGATATGTTATTGTGTTGTTGAAAGGACATTCTCTCACACACACCTATGTATGAATATGATATGATGTGAAAGGTTTTCTCACATAGAATTTCTCACCTAAAATGAATCAAGCATGTTAGAGTAGAATAGCATGCAGTTGAGACTTAGTATCCTTTCTTGAATAACTTTACTAGGTAAGACAAGACCATCTCATGGTAGCTTAGGATTGAGAAACCATACTCTCTTAAGGGTAGCTTGCACTAGTATCATAGAATGCTTACATGGCAGCATGACTTGGGTTAGGCCAAACCACTTCATTGGTAGCTAGGATGGTGGAATAATATTCTCCCTTTTATAGCTTGGACTAGCATGATAGTATGTCTTTCCATAGTAGCTTGGTCTAGTTCAATATGGTGACTATTCCTTGGTAGGTTGGTCTAGCCTAATAGGGTGCTATTCTTTGGTAGTCTAGAATGATAAATAGTAATCATTGAGGTATGATAGCCTAAAGTAGTACTTAGCATGGGTAGGATTATGGGGTCTTATTCATGCATTGCACATGTATAACTTGAAGCTACTTAGGAAGTATGTCTCTTGTATGTTGTATGCATAGCTTGGATTGAGTAGTAGTACTTTTCCATATTAGCTTGGACTAGCATAAGGTAGTGTTTCCTTGGTAGCCTTGAATAGGTAAATTACAACCAATTATGAATAATGACTTGTCTTGGCCTTGTAAAGAGGTACTCTTCCATGACTATTATGAATATGAGGGACAAGTCCCTAATCTAAGTAGCATGTGTATGATGAAACTAGATTACTTAGAGGAAGTATTGTAAGCATGTTCTAATATGAGATTTATCTATATGATATATGTTAGCTTGGATAGTTGTCATTGTTGCCTTCCTTAATATGTTTGACTAACGGTGAAGGTTCCCTTATATATGAGAATTATGCTAAGGATGAGATCCTAAATGAACTAAAAGTGGTACTTAGTGTGGTGGGATTATGGGGTATCATCCATGCATTGCACAAGTATTCTTTGAGGTTACTTGAGAAGTAGTTCTCTTATGATATGAAGGACTTAGGGTTGACTAATGCTTATCTGATGCTTATGTTGGAGATTATGCTTATGACTATGTTATTGGCGGCATATGACTTATGATGACTAACCCTTATGTTATGCTCTTATGATGTTATGCTAGCAATCATACTTAGTACTTTTGTACTAACACATACTCTGGCGTACATTCTCATCAAATGTAGGGTCCAGTGATTTGATTTCCATTCTTGAGGATGGGTTTCTAGTTGAGCAAGTAGTTGAAGATTGGTGAGTCCTCATAGCATCGAGGAAAAAGCCACAATTTCCTTTATGTCTTTCTTTTATGTTTTAGAATATTGTATGGGTTGTGACCCAAGAATATTCGAAGTTGTATTAGATGGTTTGAGACAAGTGTAGTAAGACTTCCGCTTTACTTTTATAAAGACTTTGATTGTATGGAAAACATTTTAAAATTTCTGAACTTTTCTATTATCTTATGTTATGATATGCTAAGTGGCTTGTATGAGACCCATTCGGGGTCAAGTACGCCATGTTACGTCTAGGGTGTACCCCTGGGTCGTGACAAACTTGGTAATTAGAGTACAAGGTTTAGAATGGTTCTAGGATGTCCCAAACCACGTCTAGTAGAGTCTTGTTCATAAATGTGAAGCGCGCCACATTTATGAATAGGAGGCTATTGAATGTTTAGGAAACTTCACTTCTTCATTCTCTAAGTCGTGCCATAGAGTTTGGCTCTATTAGGCCTTTTTCTTAATTTATGCCCTATGGTTTACAGGGTATGGCTAATACAAGGGCAAATGCTAGGAGGAATGAGGAAGGCAATGTAGATCAAAAGGCTCCTCCCCAAGCTCCATTTTACCCTATAGGGGAGAATATGTCGAATGCGGAGATTAGGTCGGCTTTCCAAATGTTGGCCCAAGATTTGACTACTACATCTCAAGCCGTGACGACCCAAATCAATAGAAAGAGGGTAGCTCCGGTGAATCCTAATGTGAATTTCGCAGATTTAAGAGTGAGGGAGTTTATGAGAATGAACCCTCTAGAGTTTTGTGGCTCCAAAGTAGAGGAAGATCCTCAAGGGTTTATAGATGAGGTGTATAAGATGCTTGCTATCATGGGGTTGACTTCAATAGAGAAAGAGGAGTTAGCCGCTTACTAATTGAAGGATGAAGCACAAGTATGGTATGAACAATGCAAAGATGGTAGGCCGGTAGAAGCGGGTCCTATAGAGTGGGAAGTGTTCAAATCAACATTCCTTTATAGGTTCTATCCCCAAGAGTTGATGGATAGTAAGGTGGAAGAGTTCATTGACCTTAGGCAAAGTAGCATGAGTGTTAAGGATTATGCCTTGATATTTACCCAACTATCCAAGTATGCTCTATCTATGGTGGCAGATTCGAGAGAAAGGATGAGTAGGTTCTTGACGGGGGTAGCCGACTTGGTAGCAAAAGATTGTAGTACATCAATGCTCCATTATGATATGGATATCTCACGTCTTATGGTGTATGCTCAACAAATGGAGGAGGAGAAATTCAAGGATAAATCTAGGGAGAAAAAGAGGTCTAGGATGGATGATGAGAAGTCTTTTCATGATGGGTCCGATGGACATGGTCACTCTAGGAAGCGACAAAGGTCTTCCAGACAAGGTTCTTTTAATATTCGTAAGAATAAGGAAGAGAGGGTGTCTAACCCCAAACCACCAGGAATTAGCAATGAGTCCCTATGGTCTACTTGTGCTAGGCATGGTAAGAGACATGAGGGTAGGTGTTTGACTGGTAGAGAGGGTTGCTTTAGTTGTGGTGAAAGTGGCCACAAGATGAAAGATTCTCCAATGGCAAGGGTTACGAGGAGAGAGGGTAAGCAAGTTGCCACTAGTGGTCCGGATCAGAATGCTCAAAAGAAGAATAAGTTCTATGTTCTTCAACCTAGAAATGAACAAGAGTGACCTCCTAATGTTGCTGCCGGTATGTGCTTTATGCTTTATTAGATTCCGGACTTGCTTGTCTTTTGTGACTTGATATGTTAGACTTTGATGTTGTCTTTGGTATGAATGAGCTTCATTTTTGCTTTTTATGTTATAGAAGGTGCTTAGAAAGTCAACCTAGGCTTACTCCCAAGGGGGAGATGGTGTGCTTAGCTTACAAGGTTATTGTGTGTTTATGTGTTGCCATAATTTCCTTTTATGATGCATGTTCATGAAAGCTTTTGATGTAAAAGAAAATGAGTTTTCATGATTATTCCCTCATGTTGTAGTGCATTGAGAGTAAATTGCATGTAGACTTCATGCGATGAATTAATGAGCATGCCTTAGTTGGGAGTGAAAGATTCCTCCTTAAATAAATGCTTTTTGAGAGTAAATTGCATATAGACTTCATGACTGTATGTTGAGCATGTTTTAGCTAGGAAATGGTAGTTCCTCCTTGAAAATGAGTAAATGTTGAATTTCATGCATGTTGGGTTGTTAGATGTAGTTCCTACTCCCATATGTTGCATTGAGTATTTTTAGCTTGGAGTTGAAGTTTTCCTCCTTTGTTTATGTGCATTTAGATGAGTTGCATGCATGGTGGGTTGCTAGTCTAGAGTTGTGACCTTAAGGAGTGCCTAGAGTGTCATTCGAGGATGAATATTCCCAAGGGGGAAATATTGTAACACCTTGTAGTTTAGTAGGCCAACTGGGGCTAAGTGTGAGGGCTAACGTAAAGGGAGAAGGGCAAACGCCATGGAAATTAGGTGAGGGCCAAGGCTGCCCAAAATTGGCCAAGGCACTGCCCACAATCACCACGAGGATCTTTACAACCCGTGATGGTGAGGCAATAGCCTCCCAAAGGCTGCCCCAAGAAGGCTCCCCTTCACGAGCCACTTCACGGCCAGTGGTGAAGACCACGGTGATACGCTCAAATTACACTTCCCTAAAGAAGTATAAGCGATCGTTATCAAGTAAAGAACCCAACTTGTAGGTTGGGGTCGATCCCACGAGGAAAATGGTTGACTTTACTTTAACCAACAATTATATTCAATTAGTCAAATTACTTCCAGAAACAAGTAATCAAACGGGGGGAGGGGGGTTTGTGAAACAAATTGTAAGAATTCAATAAATAATCAGTAATCAAAAGTCAATTTTGGTTGTTATCAAGATGAGTGAAATAACTAGAGTATACGTGTTCCCCACATGCTTATAATGCAGTAATCCTAGTAATAGCAATCCTTTCCTAGTGCACGATATGCAAAGTTATAAGTTAGGTATCTCTAAATCCTTGGTCTGGCATCTAGAAAATTTCACCTCACACCTTGGTCCGGCTACGTGTGTATAATTTACTAACCCTTACATTTACCTCATATTAGACATCATAATCGATGTTTGGCTTAGTTATTACTTCGCACCAATCGACACTAGCCTATTAGATAGTATCACACTAAATCTAT
>JAJOOR010015639.1:0-33395 GCA_036250505.1 Solanum acaule | reverse complement strand
AAGTGTATAAGGTAGTGAGTGCTATGGGGGTGACTTCAAAAGAAAAGGCGGAGCTTGCCTCCTATCAATTGAAAGATGTTGCCCAAATTTGGTTCACTTAATGGAAGGCTAATAGGCCGGTGGGAGCGGATCCTATAGAATGGGAGGAGTTTAAGGAAGCTTTCCTTGGTAGGTATTTTCCCCGTGAGAAGAGGGAGTGTAAGGTTGAGGAGTTTATCAACCTTAGACAAAGCAATGCGAGTGTGCAAGAGTACTCCTTGAGCTTGACCCTTCCAAGATCAAGGCGATCCAGGAATTACCTCCTCCGAAGACCAAGAAAGAGGTGATGAGTTTTTTAGGAAGGTTGAACTACATCAGCTGGTTCATAGCTCAATCCACCGTGGTGTGTGAGCCCATCTTTAAGTTATTGAAAAAAGATGTCTCGACCAAGTGGACCGGAGAATGTCAAACTGCTTTTGATGCCATCAAGAACTATTTGTCCAATCCACCGGTGTTGGTCCCTCCACGAGAAGGGAGTCCATTTTTGCTATATTTGTCGATCTCGAATAATGCATTGGGATGTGTGCTTGGTCAACATGATGAGATTGGGAAGAAGGAGCGAGCCATTTATTACTTGAGCAAGAAATTCACTCCATATGAGGCTCGTTACACTCTTTTGGAGAGAACATGTTGTGCTTTGACGTGGATTGCTCAGAAGTTAAGACATTATTTGTCTTCTTATACCACATACCTTATTTCTAGGATGGATCCGTTGAAGTATATTTTCCAAAAGGCGATGCGGACTGGAAAGTTGGTTAAATGGCAAATGCTTTTGAGTGAATTTGATATTGTGTATGTGACCCAGAAGGCGATAAAAGCGCAAGCCTTAGCTGATCATCTTGCGGAGAATTCAGTTGATGAAGAGTATGAACCGCTCAAGACTTATTTTCCCGATGAGGAAGTTTCGTTTGTGGGTGAAGATATTTCTGAAGCATACCCTGGTTGGAGAGTATTCTTTGATGGAGCAGCGAATCATCAAGGGAAAGGTATCGGAGCAGTCTTAGTGTCAGAATTTGGTCAGCACTATCCTATGGCGGCTAAACTCCGATTTGATTGCACAAACAACATGGCCGAATATGAAGCTTGTATCCTTGGTTTGAAGATGGCCATTGACATGAATGTTCATGAGCTTCTGGTTATTGGAGACTCAGACTTACTGATTCATCAGGTTCAAGGAGAATGGGCCGTAAAGAACCCAAAGATCATACCGTACGTGCAGTATATACAGAAGTTGTGCAAAAGATTTTGCAAGATTGAGTTCAGACACACTCCCAGGACACAATGAGTTGGCTGATGCTCTTGCTACCATCGCCTCAATGATTAAACATCCAGATACAAGTTATATTAATCCAGTGGATATAGAGGTAAAAGAGCAACTTGTCCATTGTTCGCATGTTGAAGCGGAACCAGATGGTCTGCCTTGGTATTTTGACATCAAGAAGTATTTAGAGGACATGACTTATCCTAAGAATGCAACGTTCAACCAGAAGAAGTCGATACGCCGCATGGCCCTTAATTTCTTTGTAAGTGGGGAAATCCTTTATAAGAGGACTTCAGATTTAGGTCTTCTCAGATGCGTTGATGCTAATGAAGCTGCAAAGCTTCTGGACCAGATACATGCCGGAGTTTGTGGTACTCATATGAATGGGCTCACTTTGGCAAGAAAGATCCTCCGAGCCGGTTATTTTTGGATGACTATAGAGCATGATTGTTGCAAGTTTGTGCAGAAGAGTCATAAATGTCAAGTGCATGGAGATTTGATTCGAGTGCCACCTCACGAACTTAATGCTATGAGTTCACCTTGGCCTTTTGTAGCGTGGGGCATGGATATCATTAGTCCAATAGAGTCAACCGCCTCTAACGGACACAGATTCATTTTGGTTGCTATTGACTACTTCACCAAGTGGGTGGAAGCAGCTTCGTACAAGTCGGTAACCAAGAAAGTTGTAGCTGATTTTGTTCGCAACAATTTGATATGTAGGTTTGGAGTACCGGAATCCATCATTACTGATAATGGAGCGAATCTCAATAGTCATTCGATGAGAGAGATATGTGAACAATTCAAGATTACTCACCGAAACTCAACTGCCTATCGTCCCCAAATGAATGGAGCCGTAGAAGTTGCTAACAAGAACATAAAGAAGATTTTGAGAAAAATGATTGATAATTGCAGAGGTTGGCACGAGATGTTGCCATATGCTTTGTTGGGTTACCGAACAACTGTCAGAACATCAGTTGGAGCTACCCCATATTTGCTAGTATATGGAACAGAAGCAGTTATACTTGCAGAAGTTGAAATACCCTCATTGAGAATCATCCAAGAAGCTGAATTGAGTGATGTTGAATGGGTTCGCAAGCGGATTGATCAGTTAACATTGATTGATGAGAATAGAATGGTTGATGTTTGTCATTGACAACTATATCGACAGAGAATGATTCGTGCTTTCCACAAGAAAGTAAGAGCCAAGATATTTGAAATCAGCCAGCTGGTCCTTAAATGCATTTTCCCTCATCAGGATGAGTACAAAGGGAAATTTGCACCAAATTGGCAAGGAACCTACATGCTTCGCAAAGTATTATCCAGAGGCATCTTGGTCCTATCGGAGATGGATGGCACCAAATGACCGAAACCGATCAATTCAGATGCTGTCAAGAGATACTATGTGTGAAGTTTCTGTTTGTACTTTCTGTCATTTCTTTGTAATCGTTCTGTTTGCTTGTATTCGCTTCGTTTAAACTTTTACCCCTATGTAATGAACTACGTCTGACCTGAATTCTCAAGAATGAGATACGTAGGCGGCCTATGTCGGTCTCGGTCGGTTCTTTGCTTCAATTTTCTCATTTTGTTAATTCTCGAGGGGGAACTACGTTTGACCTGATTCCTACCTCAACGGGATACGTAGGCGCCACAAGGGCTCGGTCATATCTCCCGTAAGATTTCTATTTTTTCTCTTTACGATAGAAACTGGGACAAAATTTTTGAAAGGGACTCAAAAATTCTTAAGAAGATCTTTTCAACAAACCAAGACTGAAGTAACTCGAGATTTGCAACTGGGATAGGATTTTTTAGAAGATCTCAAAAATTCCGTGATTTGCTCATCAACAGTATAAGATAAGCCAAGACAGTTAATTGGGATAGAAATTTTGAGGATGGCCGCAAAATTTCAACAGGGTTTATCGGCAATTTAGAGCAACTTTGAATGCTTCCCAGCAAGTAATCAGATAGATCTCGAGACATCACCTCCAAATGGCGTTCATTAAGCTTGACGTGATATGACACTTGACAGTGACTTTTTCCAAACATTACTTTTGAAAATCTATTTTCCTTAAAAATTCTTCATTCATGTTCTAATTATTTTTGCATAAAAATATTTTGTCTTATCTATCAAGATGCGGGAGATCGGAGAAATCAATCGAAGATAGCAAGACAAGGTGCAGACAACCGCCGAGATCGATACGGATCAGTTCATTTTAAACTAACAATTTTTCTGTGGATGCAGGAAATATTTTATGCTGTTTATATCAAAGATTTTGGAACATGAATAACATTATTTCATTCAATTCACAACAAAGCGAAGATCATAATGAATATTGCGACTACGTTCGGAGATGGAACGAACGAAAACCACGAAGAGAGCAATATTATTATTTTCCAGCAACTAGAGATACATGGGAGACGTTTATCTGCATTATATTATCAGATTTAATAATATTCTTACCATGAAGATTATTTATATTGTATTGTCGAATGAGACGATACCTCTACGCGGAGAGTCTTTTATTTTGTATTGTCAAATAAGATGATATCACTACTCCGAGGGTCATTTTTATTTATATTGTTGGTTGAGACAATACCGCCATCCAAAAGATACCCAGAAGATCACCTATGTTGCTCGGTGAAACATTATCTTCGTTCGGTATCAGGGAGGCATCATCAAGAGATTCATACATTACAAGAGAAGATTCATGCATTGCAAGAGAAGATTCATGCATCGCGGGAAAAAGATTCATGCATCGCGAGAAAAGAGATTCATGCATTGCAAGAGAAGTCATGTATGGCAAGAGAAAGATTCATGCATAGCAAGAGAAGGATTCATGCATCGCAGAAAAGAAGTCATGCATCGCGGGAAGAGATCCACGCATTGCGGGAGAACATTCATGCATTGCAAGAAAAAATTCATGCACTGCAAGAAAAAGATTCATGCATCGCGAGAGAAGAGATTCATGCATTGCAAGAGAAGATTCATGCATCGCGAAAAAATAAAATAAAATTTTCATGCATCGAGAGAAATGAATTCATACATCGCAAGAGAAGGATTCATGCATAGCAAGAGAAAGATTTACCATCACAAGAAGATCAACATCGACTACATCATTTTTCTTTGCAACAACGACATCAAAAGAACTACCAACATATTACATCAGCCTATTTTATTACTTTGACATCAAAGGAAGAGTACATTGAAGATTATATTGCAAATATGAGACACAAGTTTTATTTGCTTCGCGTCAAACCCGATAGAGTCGACGTCAAATGTTCAAGAAGAACAATTAAGTGTCAACACGGTAAAAGACACTGTCTCCCATTTGAATTGCATTTTTATGCTAATGAGTTTTATCTGAGTCTTTGTCGAGAGCATCTGAAATGGTGAATTCTCCAAAAACAAACCATAGGTGCGGACGACATAAAAAAGGATGCATCACAACGTGGAACTTTTTCTTAGCAGCGAATTGGGACATAGTCCGAAGAGGCATGTCAAACTCTTAGGACGCGAGCAGAGGAGCGACTTCCACTACAATCAAACGACACCCCTACCAGAAGGCATGTGAGTTTATCTTTGGGTTTGTCGGTTTCAGTTTCGCATCCGGGAAATTTTGGTTTCCACCGGAGGCAACTTTCCAATCCGAGTGACAATGCACCAAGAGCTTCGAAAATTATGTCCGTGTAAGTTCTTAATTATGGGTGTGAAGTGTACCACATTCATGGCTAAGAGGTTGCAAGCCTCCTTTTCATACTCGACTTACTTGTCACTCCTCCAGAACCAAAAGTTATCTCGCATAATAGATTTCCTTTTCAACCGATCGAGTCGAACTACAAGCAGCCTGATTCCCTAAGTTGAGGGATATGTAGGCGGGATCAGTGTTGGAAACTCAGCTGTACTCCAACATTCTCTCCTAAATCTTATTTTCGAGCATTCTGGTCCCTTCATAATTTGGTATCGGGATAGCTTTAGAATCATGCGTTAAAGTCAAGCGTATCGAACTACAAGTGGCCTGAATTCTCATATAGCATGAGATATAAAGGAAGCCCGACACCGGGGTCCGACTACAATTCATAAAGTATGTACCAAGTCCCTTTCTTTGGATGAAGGTGTGGTCGGTCAAAATTGGATTTGTCAATTTCATTTTCCTCGAATTTCTTACATCAATCCAAGTAAAATGAGGGACAGTTGTTGACACCCAATTTTGGACCTCCACAATATAAATTAATCATCGAGCTTCCTAAATTCTAAATGATTTGAAATAATTGGCTTTATAAAATTCAAAATAATTTTCAAGTTATTTTAAGTAGTTTTGTCATTTTAATAAATTTTAAAATAATAAATGTGATATTTATATAATTATGTGTCTAACTAGTATATTTTATGAATGTTCGAAAATTGTCTCAAAAGGATTTTAGTTTTAGTTATATATTTTGTCAACTAATTTGGTTTAAGTAATAGTTTATATTTTTAAATTAATTAAGTTAATTATTTTATTTTGTTAAGATTAAAAAGCTCGCTAATTAATATTAATTTGTTTTATTTAATCTTTAGTCGGATTCACTAATAAAATTCAACTTGGCTAGATTGTTAATTCATTTGCCTAACCTTTTTTATTGCAATTTTAGCCATCAATTTTCCCACCCTAAACCCATTTGATACTAAGTTTTGGGCCTATTTCTTCAGTTCAACCGGCCCAAACTCTACTCTAAATGAACCAGTCCACTCCCAATTCTCTCAAATGCAACAAGACCCAGCCCACTTTATTTTTCAACAATCCAAACATACAATACACAGCCAACAACTACAGCAAACAGTATGCTCGTTCTTCTACTTCCTTGCGAGCAGAAACCCAGCATCAGCAGCCTCGACCCAACACCACTAACCCAATACACATACAATACAGCCATACAGTACCAAAACAGCCCCCTGCCAACGTCTTCCTGTTCCCCAGACGCAAACCCAAAAACGTCAAAGCAACAACAGTCTGAAATGTCAACAAACAGCAGCTTCCACAGCTTTCTCTGCAACAGCCACCCACTTTGACATCTTTATCCGGATATCCTGGGATTTTGGGAAAAATCTCACACAAACGAACAGGTTTCCCATTCCTTGGAGGAAAAAATTTAAAATTGGGGTCGAACTCGAATTCCAATTTTACCCTTTTTCCCCCAAAAAGTCCGAACCCTAATCCCCTTTTTATAAATACTCTCTTCTTGTTCTTGATTAGGGGAGGAGAAAAAAAAAAGATAAAAAGATTGGATTTTAAGGGCAAGATTTCACATACGTAAAAAGAATACAAAAGGTCACTTGGGTTTCGATTTTATTCATTTTCTTTTGGCTGCTCGAGTCTGCACTAGTGTGGTAGAGGAGTCGTGTAAAGTTGCCCCTTGCACGTTGTCTCAGTCGCTGCCCGAAAAAAAGGTAATGTTTCCCCTTTCAAAGTATTCTCGTCTCTTCATTTATTTTGATGTGGTATTTTCCGGTGTCGGAAAATGTTTGTTCTGCGGCTGGTTCATTGTCATGTGCCGAGTTAATGATAAATTGATATGATGCATTGTTCTTAGTTGATTACTATGATTGAGTCTTTATATTGATTTAGTTTTGTGTTATGTATTTAGTGTCATTGCCCTTCTACTCCTTTGTTTGAAATCGCTTTGCTATTTTCCATCCCGTATGCTTGCTTTGATGTCGTTGAATCCGTATATTCTTATTTTTGCTGTCTTTTAGCATCGCTGGTTTCCTTTATTCAGCTTTCCATTTAGCTTAGATCGAGTAACTTTCTCTATCTCTTTTTTTTTAGTCGTATTATTATATTGTTGTTGGACTGATACCCTGGAAATTGATGAATCATGTTTATCCCTTCCCTCATTCTTTTCGCCAAAGTGGTAAAAAATGTTAAAATGATATTCCTTCATATTACAAATTATGTAAATTCTTGTCATACCTCACTAGTTTATTTACTGGTTTGTTCATACTCAAAGTGTTCGACTTCGTTTCAGGGTTCCATGGGTTTGTTGCTGCCTCTTCTAGATGAACAAGAGTAAATGATTCTACATCTCTTCATGGTTTGTAGTTTTACTAAGCATTAGAAAAGAATTTGTTCGATGAGCGTCGCCTCGTTTTACTTTAAATTAAGCATTTACTTGTTATTGGGTGTTCGAAAGCAGATAATTGATTTGAGTTCTTCTCTTGTTATGCTACATTGTTGCGAAGATTTAAGATTACTTGAATACTAGAAGTTGTATTGTTATTTTCCAGTTATGTCTTGGCAGTGTATATCTAGTTTATTTCCCTCATAAAAATTGATATTGTACCCTCATACATTGTAATTTGATCTCAACTTTATATACATTAACAGTAGCTTTAGGAATTATTTGAGTGTACTGAATCATGTTCTTCTCTTAATCTTGTTAAAATATCAATGCCAAATCACGGAGAAAATTTGTTGTATTTATTCACTTGAGTGTCGATCTAGTAAAGTGATTTTCAATTCACTTGGAAGTGTTGTTACTGATTCGGGAAGTCAAATTACCAAACATGCTTAGTTGATTAATTAGAGTGATACTAATTTGTTTTCCACTTCTTCTTTTTTGTATGCAAAATTTATCCGAGTCCACTTGGGACTCCATCCCCGCATTTCGTTGAGTTAAGATCCATTATTGAGTCGGCCTTCATCTTTGTTCGAGTTTCGGAAGCTTCCACAAAAACAGTACGCAGACACACCAGTCTCAGAAGGCTGGAAACATGCTGAGATACAGCCTGTATACATTGATATACATTGGTATACACTCATATACAGGTCGAAAAGTGCAAAAATACAGGGCTGAGGCGAAATACAGGTGTCCGGAAGTAAGAAATACATGAAAAGAGCTAATATATATGCTCATATACACTGATATACATCCAGTGTATACGCAAAACGGGAATGAGATTGAAGCTTAAAAATATAGTGAAATTGGCCCAAGAAGGGGCCCAATTTCATTATCTCGTTTACTCTTCTAATTGTTTGATTATGTGTTGACTAATCTTATTTAACTCTAACTTTAATTAACTTAATCGAATTCCCCAAAAGACAAACTATCTCTCTGTGTTGTTTTATTTCTAATAAATCTCATTTTATCAACTCTTGCATTTTCATTTATAATCTTTAGTCAAAACTTTTTTTTTTTTATTTAGTTTAAAATAGTTTTTTTTCATAAACCAAAAAATGACTCAAATAGAAACCAACTAATTTAGTTTCGTTAAAATTCTAATTACTTGTCTCTAATTCAAATGTTTCAATCTGTGTTGTTTTATTTCAAATATTTCATTTTGGATCCCTTTTCTCTAAAAATAAAATAAAAATAAAATGTGTCATTTATTTAACTTTTTGTAAAGTTAACCAAATATTGTAAGTTATTCTTCTTATTTTAAATCACCTTTTCTAAAAAATAGTCAAAATATATTTTAGTCAAGTCGCAGGTTAACCGCATGTTAGCGGACATTTCGAATGCTTAAACCTTTCTCGAAGTGTAAATTGAACCCCGAACTCTCTTTGGTATTTTCAAATGATTTTTTTGTTTAAATCTTTGAAAATTATAAGTTTTCTTAATTTTCTTTAAAAAATTAAGTGGCGACTCTTTTCTAAGTATTTTTCTCAAATTGTTTTATACTTAGAACATTTCAAAAAGTGATTTTTCTAAATATAGGAAAATTACGGCACAACAGTTAGAACAGATGGAAGTCACAGCGAATCTGCTTCAGCTTTAGATGATGTAATTGCTACCAAAAGGGAGGCCTTGGTAGAATCAAAACAGTTAAATTGAAAATCACAGGAATTAGATAGAGATGAGGCAGATGTAGTTAAATAAATGGGTGACACTAGAGAGAAAGGAGATCAATGACAAATTAGGTGGCTGTAACCTTAAGTTGCCTGATAGTTAGAAATGCAAATAGGTACGGAGGTAGATATGCAGAAATTTCGATACTAGTACTGCTAAAATGAGTTTGCAGATTAGCAATGATTCAGTGGAAGCACAAACGGTACATAGCAATACCTTCCATTAGCTTGACTAATCCAGATTTGTATAGTGTAGGGCTCATTAAAGGGGAAACACTCCCTAGGACCAGGAGTTTCCCTAGGTTCGATCCAGTCCATCCGAGTTAACTCCTCAGTCTTTGGGTTTAGTGACCAAACAACATCTAGGACAAGGGGTCAACAAATAACTATTATTTCTAATGGATCAAAAGATCTTTGTATTTTTCCTGTTTGCTAAGTAGACTACTCTGATATACATAGGGGAAACAAATCATTGAACTGTTTACTATATAACCAATTATTTTTAACGTTTATCATGAGATTTAACTTATAAGTAATTTGATAGTCTAAATATTTTATCACACACGAATTAAAATTTAAACTCATATAGGAATGAAAGGGGACTCAAGAAGATTATGAGCATCAACAGCAAAAAAAAATATAAGAAAGTTCATTCAAACTCATGTTAGCGAATTTGATCAGGCATATTTTACATCATCGATAAGCACAAACCATAATCCTAAACCCCTAAATACAACTACCGGGGCAAAACATGGCCAACTATCACTATAATGTCATCACGCTTGCTACCCACACGATATTTGTCAACTTTGAGGCAGTCTATGGCAAAAGGTGTATAAATACTTTTACTTTCTGATTTCTGCAATGCATATTCTGCAATCTTTCGTGCTAACATCTTTGAAAATGTTCCCAGTTCGTGCAAATCCACTAGCCCGTCACATACTAATTTCTCCAACTCAGTGTCGTGAACATTATCGAACAATCCATTTGTACCATCACTAGCATATCCCCTATTCTTACTGTAACTCCAATTTCTTGTGCCACACTTGGATCATCAAATTTAACACCATTCCCTAACCGAAAAGGATAATTGAATCCTTTTTGCTGAATTTCTGATTTGTAAACTACTACCCCGTCTCTTTTAACAACATATCTGTTATCTCCAACGTTGACCGCGTGTACAATATCACACATTAAAGTCAAAATACAAGCCGTTGACGAACTTTGACATTTCATGTTAAAATAACCCTCGTTGAGAACTTCCATTGGATGAATTTGGTTCCTTTGATCTTTTGGTTTGTGAATCGATAATTCAGCGTTTCTAACCAGTTGTCTTGAATATTCTCCAGAATTGATACCCTTTTTAGCCCAACCACCAATGCCATCTGCTACACCTATAGTTTCTTCCTCTATGCATATAAAATGTGCATCTTCCTAGAGAGGCGGTTTGTTAGATTTTGGTATGTAAAACGAGACAGCCACCATCTTCATCTTGAAATTCCCATTAATAAAACTTGAGACATTAGTACTCTCATCCCAAAAGTTTAGATCCTCATCTATATCAATCTCGTCTATAACATTTATCTCATCTATATCGATCCCGTGTATAGCCATTTAAGAAACTAGTAAAGAAGTGACAAAGTCAAAAATTTATACAAGGGGATTTAAAAAGAATTACCTGATTACTATCGCGCTTAGGATTTGAACTTGTGACCTAAAGCAATAATTGAATTTCCTTCACAAAAACAATCAACTCTTGATGCTTTTCTTCATCGGAATTCACTAGTTCATTTATAATGAAAATAAATAAATCATTTTCCATAATTGAGAAAGACGCCACAACATTTTATGGACACTGAATAACACCTTGAGATACTAGGTAATCTCTGTTTAAATTTGTTTGACCAATTTGACTTGGCAGAGAGTTGAAGAAATTAAAACAGTCTTTTGAATCTTGTGGTATAAATATAAAGATATATCAAATGTATTAAGATGTCCATTAATTTTTTGGTCTTAAACATGTCATATGGAAAGTCGAAACTAAACAATTGCTTTATTTTAAACTTTTTTTGGAATTGTTTAGTTTCTACTTTCCACATGATATGTTTAAGACCACAAAATTAATGGACATTTTGATACATTTGACATATCTTTATTTTTATATCACAAGATTCAAAAATCTTCTTTATTTTGTTTAACTCCATGCCAAGTCAAATTGGTCAAACCTATTGAAACAGAGAGATTACCAAGTATCTCAAGGTGTTATTCAGTATCCATATAATGTTTTGCCGTTTTGCGTGATTATGGGAAATGATTTTATTTATTTTCCTTATCTATGAACTAGTGAATTTCCATGAAGAAATCCGTCAAGATTTGATTATTTTTGTAAAGGTAATTCAATAATTGCTTAAGGTCAAACGTCCAAATCCTAAGCGCGATAGTAGGTAATTCTTTTTGAATCCCCTTTTATAAATTTTCGATTCTATCCCTTCTTTACTAGTTTCTTTAATTACTATAGACTAGATGAATATAGATGAGATAGATGCTATAGACGAGATTGATATAGACAAGGATCTAAACTTTTTCGATGAGAGTACTAATGTCTCAAGTTTTATTAATGGAAATTTCAAGATGAAGATGGCGGCTGGCTCGTTTTACATACCAAAATCTAACAAAGCACCTCATGGGAAGATGCACATGTTATTTTTATAGAGGAATAAATCATAGGTGTAGCGGATGGCATTGGTGGTTGGGCGTATAAGGATATCGATTCTGGAAAATATTTTAGACGGTTGGTTAGAAATGTTGAATTATTGATTCACAAGCAGAAAGATCAAAATAACAAAATTCAGTCAATGGAGGTTCTCAACGAGGCTTATTTTAAACACGAAATGTCAAGGTTCGTCAACAACTTGTATTTTGACTTAAACGTGTGATATTATACACGCGGTTCACATTGAAGATAGCAAATTTATTGTTACAAGAGATAGGGTAATAGTTTACAAATCGGACATTAAGAAAAAAGGATTCAATTATCCTTTCCAGTTAGGGAATGTTGTTAAATTTGATGATCCAAGTGTGGCACAAGAAATTAAAGTTACAGTAAGAACATGGGATGTGATAATGATGTCTACAGATGGATTGTTCGATAGCGTTCACGACGCTGAGTTGGAGAAATTAGTACACGATGGGCTAGTTGATTTGTGCGAACTGGGAACATTTTCAAAGATGTTAGCACGAAAGATTGCAGAATATGCACTGCAGAAATAAAAAAAGTACAAGTATTTATACACCTTTTTCCATAGACTGCCTCAAAGTTGGCAAAGATCGTGTTGGTGGCAAGCATGATAACATTATAGTGATAGTTGTCACGACCAACCGCCACGCCATTATGCGACTTAGACTCTACATGACATAAGGTTGTCCATGTGGAATATTTATATTGGTAGAACAATAGTCCTTAGTGGAATATTCTAGAAATATAAGGAGAATTTCTTAGAAACCTTAGAATTCCATAGAATTGCATGAAAAGTTCTTGGAATCTTCTAGTTGTGTAGAGAATTTTAGAATAGGGTCTTGTACATAATTAATATTTGAAAATTATCCCCTAGTGAGTAGTATAAATAGAGGGGCACCCATTTATAATGACATCAGGCAAGAAAGGCAAATCTTCCAAGTCTTGAGTAATACAAAAGACTTCTTAAGTAATTCTTTTGTGTCTTTGTTTAATCTCTTAGCGATCTAGTGTCAAAATGAATTGCTTGAGCTTGCAAGACCGTGAAAGATTTGTGAGCGAGTTGTCAAGTGCCGCACGGTGTGCTTAGTAGAAGTCTAAGGTTGTGACATAGTTGCCCGTATTTTTCCCCAATAGTTCTATTTAGGGGTTTAAGGTTTATGATTTATGGTTTATGCTTATTGATGATGTAAAATATGCCTGATCAAATTCGCTTACATGAGTTTGGATGGACTATCTTATCATTTTATTCTATTGATGCTCATAATCTTCTGGGGTCCCCTTTCATTTCTGTATGAGTTTTAAATTTTAATTGAAATTGCTCAGAATCAGAATCAAATTGCTCATTGATTTGGAAAGGTAAGGTTATTTTTGTGTATGTTCTTTATCTTTAGACCTTTTCATGTTGATTATCAGTTATGATTATAAATTTCTTTCAAAAGTTTTGTGCAGAAATGTTAGGGTTAGCAATGACAAAATCTAGGTTGAATAAGTTGTGTATGGAAGAAAATGGTTCGATGATCAATGTTGAAGTGCGATGCAAGCATGAAATCATATTACAAATGCAAACCTCTTGGTCAGATCTCAATCCGAGAAAAAGATTTTGGTCTTGTCCTCACTATGAAGCCACGAATTGCAATTTTTTTTATGGAGAGACAAGGAAAGAGTTGACGAAAGATCTTTGTTTATTCTTCCGTGATTGGTGAACAAGACTAAGGAGTTAGAAGAAAATTACGAGTATGTTAAAACGCAGTTGGAAAAGCTTGAGAGTTCCAACATGAATTCAATGGACATTGATTATTCGAAACAAGAGAAAATTCATTTGGATGAAGTCGAAAGTCTTCAAATTTGGTATGAAAATCTCAACATCAATCCAAAGGATCAGATGGGTGGCGATGTAAAATAAATGGACGATTTGAAAGATAATCATTTGAAGATGAAAGGGACGAAAAAGAAGAAAATAAGTTGTCGATATTTTGGGAAATTCCTTTGGTGTTTGATGATTTGTGTCGTTGTTATATATGTTAGTTTTCTAATCCAAGTAGGTAAGTTGAAGAATAACCAAATGAAATTGCCATAATATGATATGTAATAGAGCATAATTTTGTGTGGTATCGAATACCTCTATTTGCCCTACCATAATGAAAATTTGAATTTGCTTGTGTCTGAAATTGTCTTACTTCTATGCTCTTTTCTGGAAATGAATGATTCATTGGGTTTAAGAGTTCTACCAAACTCTCAATTGACAAAAAAGACAACTAACAGTACTACTAAAACAAAAACAAAGCTTCACAGAAACAACTCAACTCTCAATTGTAGGCAAATAGAAAAAAATTGATTCCAAAAGTGAACTTAAGAGCAAACCAAAGCTTCGACATTGCATAAATACTAGAATGTTAAAATTATTTAATACATATAACAAAAAACAGGAAATAATTTTTTCTCCTTCAAACAATAAGCAAAATAGTATCTTAGTGGCACCAAAACAGTACTAAACAAACACCACTGATATCAACATTATAGATTTCATGAGTCTTGAGGTTATGAAGAGAAGGAAGTATTCGAGTTTGAAAGATCTCTAATCTCCTGAAGCCTTCTTGTTGTGATTGCTTGAATTTCTTTCCACTTCAATCCACTTGTTGGTTTGAAACCAACGTCTTTAGTTACAATTGCTGATCTCAAGACTCTTTTTGGTCCAGTCAATAATATTATGCTATTTGGTACTCCAGTCTTTAGAGAATTGAAGTTATTAGAGAACAAAAATTATCAAGTTATTAGAGAACAAACATTATGAATGCATCACAATACTTAGATTGAAAGTTGTGAAACCATTTTCAGGTTGAAACACACCCATTCCAGTTACTCTTGGCCTTCTAAATTGGGTTGTGTTTCCAACACCCTTTCCTTTCCTGACAATAGCAGTTTCCTTTGGTGCAACATTTGTATTCTGGCCTACATAATGTGTTGTACTACCTTGAGAACATGTAAACAAACTTTCAAGTGGTTGATAAACACCTTATTTCACTTCCCATTCCGCTACCTCTCCCTCTACCACTCCTAGTTCTTGATGATAGTCTAGCACCCCTTGCACTTGACCATGCCTTGGTGATCTTGATGCACTTGGTCACCATGCCTTGGTGATCTTAATGTACTTGGTCTTTTGTTAGAAGGAAGTGCAGTGGTTCTGGTGCACCCCTTTATACACTTGCGCTTGCTTCATGCCTTAGTGATGTTGAAGCACTTGTAGATGCAATGGTTCTAAGAGTACCCCTTGATACACTTGCACTTTCTCCATGCCTCGGTGATATTGAATGCAATGACCCCCCAGGTCATTTTCTCTATTTTCAATCTTTTCAGCGTTTAGATCTTTCCTGAAGTGATCCCAAGTCATTAATGACTTGCTAGGACTGTCAGTTCAGCTATCGAGTCGTTCATTTGAGTTTTGTGCAAGTTTCCATGTTTTGGAGCTTCTAGAGTTTGTACGGTTGATTTCGATAATAATCTTGGAAAATGGCCTCAGAATAAAACTCAAAGAGTTCTATTAGCTTCAGAACATCGAGTTAAGTCTAGAGTGACCTTTCATGCAAATTTCGAGGCTTCCGATCTCATTTCCAGCCCTATTATAGATTTTGGCATAAAATGGAACTTGGGTGTGAGATCCACTTTTCATCGTGATTACCTTTAATGGATGTTTTGATGTTTTCATTAAGTCTGGAATGTCATTTCAGAGTGGCTAGCACTTTTGGTTTGTGTTGTTTGGACCCTAAATGAGTTTTAGGGGTCTATTCAAAGTTTGGAGCTTTCTTGCCCTTGATCGCGTTTGCAGTAGCCGCGTTAGTAACCTATGGGGCACTTTAGCAATAGTCCTTGAAGGAGAGGAAGTTGCGTTAGCGACTGACAAGCCGTGTTTGTGGCGGGTGCATTTAAGAGTTGGGCCTCTTTTATGGCGAGCTGACCACATTAGTGGTGACCGCGTTAGCGACCACTTGAGCACTTTAGCGGTCATCACTGATGTTATATCTCATATTTTAGCTCATTTTCCAGTATCTCTTCCAATAGTCAAACATGGATATGTTGAACTAGAGAGCTCTATTTTGGGTGATTTAAGTTGTGTTTCATTCAGTATTGGTGTCGCTACACATCGAAGTGTTTGGGAAAGTGAGGGGAGCATCATTTCTAGGTAGTTCTTTCCCCAAAGGGACTCACATATATCTTATGGTGAATTAAATTGCATCTTCTTGTTTAGGTTGTTCTGGCACAAAATTGTGTCCCATTTCGAGACACATGCTCGGTAAGATGATTAAGAACTTTTGATGGAGTCAGTTTTGGGATTTCCAGTGCGAGTCCCATATTTCCATTTGACTTAATTTTTGAGCCTGTGTCTAATTATTGTGAATTTTGTGTCTAAATGTCTGATTTACGTGGTGACAATAATTTGGTAATGCAACATTGTTCAGAGGCATTTAGAAAGTGGATAGCTCTTGTACGGTCGATTTAGACTGTGCATGATAGGCTTCGAGGTAGGATTCGGTCTATTTTTTTATTTGGAATCTTAGATAATGTTTAGTATGAATTACATGTGATTTAGTACTATATTTGTTGGGTTTTAGACCTCATTCTATTATTCTACCTTTTCTCGATTCCTGTAGGAATGTTGGGCTTATTGTGGGTGACAATGACCTAAGTTTAGCGTTGCTTGTAGTTTGCCTTAGCATATTTATCCTTATTAGGATTGATACTTATGGCCCTAGTCTAGGGTTGAGCTTTAGATGTGTTTTATCGTCCTTGTAGTGGTTAGTTTCTCCATATAGGACATGTATTGGATCGTTTATCTTGTTTTAGTACTTGAGACCTTAGTGGCTCGTTGTAGACATAGATTTCCTTTAGTTGTGCTCAGTTGTAAACCAGAGCGGTGTGTATGGGTAAGGTGTTGTTCTTTGAGTTACTTTCGCCCCTTTTGTTGATTTGGAAGCTCTTCTTTACTTCTTCTCTCATTGATTAGGGGTAGGCTTATTATAACTTATTGAGCTTGTGATTATATTATTGGGTCCAAGGCCATGGTCGGGGACCAAATGGATTCCAGGTTAGTACTCTCCACTTTGGTAGCGTGGTAGGTTTGGTATTGTATATCTAATTGTGAGTACCCTGTTAGAATGTTGGCGATGCCATGCATTGCATTGGTTGTTCATTCTCATGTGTTTTGTAGTCTGATATCGGTTCATGCATTATTGCATCATTATCATTTATGGAGAAGGGATATTTTCACTTGGTTACTATTCTAAACTTGTTTTAATGAAAGTCGTACCACTTGGGTCATTTTGATAAGCTAATTGTGAGATTTATGAGGCGTTAAGGACGTGATCCATTTCTACTTGAAACATTAGAGGCATCTGTGATGCGCTCAATATTTACTTCACTAGTTGGCACGTCGATGTCCTTTCATGCATGGTTTGGCTACTTATACCTACGGTACCGCGATTGAAAGGACTTGTTGTAAGACCTGGTTTGGGCCTAGGCAATGTATACTGCTTCATATGTCCCTTGTGAGTCCTTTTGGTTGTGTGTTCCACTGTACAAGAAGAAGGAGATGCACTGGTTCTACCTCGCTAATCGTGACAGAGGGTAGTTGTATAAACTTGGTTACTTATGGTTACTAATGGTTCTACTACAAATCTTGCATTCATATGCATCACCTATCACCATTATAATTGATTATTGTTTGCACCCTACAGTTTTATGGGGGCAGTTGAGTTATGTTTATTGCTTGTACCTTTTGGAGTTATGGGGTCCAGTTAGGTTATTATTTGATTATATTTTGTATTCTTATGATATTGATAGGTTAGTTGATAGGTTGTGGTCTACATATTGTGGATGTTAGCCCTCTTGGACTTGGGTAGTCGACTCTTGAATTATAATTTGTTTGTGAATGGTTGTTCGCTTGCATTTCCCGGTACGTTCTTGACTCGGTTCCCTATTTTTTGTGTTATGTTTCTTTTCGTTATTACCTGTCTAGCATAGTATATCTCCTATTTAATTACTTGTATTTTACCTTCCTTATTACTTGTTATTTATATTTGTATTATCTTTGGAGCTTAGATGGCTGATGACTACTGAGCTTTGCTTGTTGGTACTCATACTATGGTTTTGTACTCTGCAGATCATGTATGATATCTCTCTATTGATTTGGAGTTCCTGCGGAGCAGCTTTTGGTGTTCAAAGAATAGGGTGAGCTCCCGGCGTTCATAGTTACTTGTAACACCACAAAAATTTCTAAGTTAAGACTCAAACAATTGATTGTATGCATATAAGGTCCTACTGGAGGATTCTTAAATTGTGCTTAGGTGTTAATGTCAATTCTTTAGTGTTGAGATAAATTTGGAGTTTAATTAATGTCATAAGAACCCTCTACCACAAAATTGAGTTGAAATTTTTCTTACCGGTTGAGTTTCGATATAAGATTTTACTTGGGTCAACTTTAAATGATCATATCTTTTAGAATATAAAAATTTAGGTAGCCTATATAACCCATCATATTAAAGGTCTATGAGTCTTCTTTCCAACTCCGCCTAGTTTGCATTAATTAGAGTTCAGAGTAAAAAGCTATGTGTGTTTCAGTGAAGCATTGTCAGGCAGGAGTTGTTTCACGGCTGGTACTACGGACAATAGAATGCTCCACGGACTGTGGATCCTTCTGTGAATTCTTTATGTGATTGCTTTTCATAAACTTGATGCACGTGTTCCTGGGTTATTTTGGTCGTTTCTGAAGCTTTTTAGCCCTATTCTAAGTCATTTTTGAGTGTTTTAAAGGAGTATATCATTCAACTAACTAGTTTTCCTTTCATAATCATCAATCTAAACATTAAAAATTCTATCAAAACTCACCCAGGGTTCCTCAGAACCCTAAAAGTTCCATGTCAAAAAACCAAGATACAAAGAAAAGCCTTCAATCCAAGGTTTTCCCAAGTTCTTCCAATCTAAAAACTCCATAAAAGAGTCTCTTTTCTCAAGATCAAGCATCAAGATTTCATGATCAAAGATTTACTTCAAGAAAGCTAGTATTCTTCCTCGGGCTCAAGAAAAATGAAGTCTCCACCAAAGTTTTCAATCCAATTGCTTCATAATCAGGAATGTAAGGCTATTCATAGTATTGGACTAATTTTGTCCTCAAATTCTACAACTAAATTCAGTTAGTAAAGAGATAAATCTAGGGTTCTACCCAAAGTTCCATGAATTTTGAGTTTGGTTTGTCTTTCGTATTTTGAATTCGGGTTAATTAACCATTAAGATTATGATACTCTATGTATTTTGATTCTTGAGTTGTTGTTCATGCTTATAATATCACATGAACCCTAGCCATTGAGATTTTGTGCAAGTATTCCCATGCATTGATTTTGAAATTTAAAGTGAGTCCAAGTATATTTTTAAACATCATTTGAGAAGAGTTATAAAGGAACACTAATGGTTCCAAATGTATTATTTTGCATTAAGAAAAGAAGTACAATTTCGAGAAGAGCATAAATAGTTTTCACAAGCATTTCAATCAGTAAAGTAAAATTCAGTTAACTCTCAAAGAGGGCCTTTCGAGTATTAACTCAACCAAGTGAGTACTATTATATGAGCATTATTGCATATATTTTGGGAGTGGTATTGATCACCGATTTGGGTAAGAGTTGAGATAACTCAAACCCTATAACCTATGCCACCAACATAGATAGGATTGTTCTAGAATTTGGACGACTACTCACCTACCTCAAGAGGGCTTTTTAGTGGATCCATAATTTGAGTTATGTCCTATGCTCCGGCAGAGTATAGGGCAGTTTTGGTAATGTGGACGAGACGTTGTATCACTACGAGGTTCATAGTGATGGTTGTCAGTTAGAGAAACCCCCATGAAAAATAAAGTATATTATTATAGTATTTGCTATGATTGCATATCTTATTGTAAAGCTTTAATGATGTCATTTCACGTTTGTGCTTTACTTTCAATCAGGTAACTTCTATTTTCTTTCAGTTCATGTATTCAATTCAGTTATGTATTTAAATTCAGTAAGACTACATACCATACATTTCATGTACTGACGTCATTCAACGCTACATCATTTTATGATGTAGTTTTAGGTACTCTTGATGCAACACGTTCAGTAAGATTTCTTTCCATCAGTAGTCAATGAGACCTCCTTACATTAGGAGGGATCTAATTTAGTTACTTCACTTTATTTGATTTTCAGTCATTGTTAGTTGAATAGTCAGGTAGCCATAGGTGTTATCCTGACACCTATCTTCAGTTAGTAAAGGCTTCCTAGAGAGACAAAGCTAGTGAGTCAGTTCAGTCTTGAGTATTCAGAAGTTTAATTTTTTTTTAATTATTATTAACATTATTTATATTCAGATTTATTTCAGACTTTTGCATGAGATAACTTTTACTGATTGTGAATGTTCATTTTATAAGATTCTCGCATGTATGTAGAGAAAACATGATTATGTAACCAATACCATATGCACATAACAAAGGAAACTGACATATATAAAAGAATCCACTAAAATAAGAAAAATATTTTACTTTCTTAAGCTAACATGTAAGATTTTGCCTACTGCGGAATGTATACTGGATTGGTATACATTCAGAGTATTTGCTTTAGGGATCATTCTTGCACATCTCCTTACTCTAAAGTAGTGTGTAAAATTTCTTATTCCAATTATCATTATTTAAGATTGAAGCTGAATCAAAGTTGTTAGTCTCTGTTGTATTCACAAAAACTCTATAATTAGTAATGTCTCTTGAAGTAAATAAATTAGGAAGATGTGAACTACTACATCAGGTAAATTGAATATAAGATAATACAACTTTTTTTTTTTAACAAATATAGTTGTTGAACAAATATATAATTTAGGTACTTTTAAAGGAGTAAAATAAATTGAGAAAATTTTGAAAGTTCACAAAATTTGTGTATCATGAAAGGGTAAATCAATTAAAAATCTGTTGTTTTAAGGAGTCCTATATGATCTATTATAAGTATTGTTTTCTTTTTTACCGCTGATATGTATATTATCGTTATGACAAAATAAGCGTAGACTAAAAGTTAACTTTAGATTTACGAAATCTTATATTCCTTTTCCTAATTCTACATATTTATTCCATTACTATTTGTGGTCTTTTGACTTAGTTGAGGGGATTTATTTATTCAAGAGTAATGCAAGATGTATAAGCCATAGAAATGAGACCAGCAAGTTCTATCACTATGGTCACTCTTCCTTCTCCGGTGGATTTATCCCATCACTTTAATTTCATCCAAGCATGAGTCCCCACAACAAAGGTGCTTGGAAGTAATCTAATTCATCAGCAAATCAGAAAGCTATCTCCGAAACAAGTATTATTGATGAGATAAATGTAGGTGTTGGAGATTTGGGCTTCTACTCAGATCAAAACGATTGATTAATTGGTTGCGTGTGTGCCAGAGATTGGTAAGAATCCCAGAAATGCATTCTGTCTCGACTAGCAAATATCACATTCTCAGCAACCCATGACAGCACAGTTATACACAATGCATCCAGATCGCTTTCATCAAAGCAAGTTACACCCTTGTGATATTTGCTAGTCGACGACTTGCTTTGACAGAAGTATCTGGTTGCTTTGTGTATAATTGTGTTGTCATGGGTTAATGATCATGTGAATTTTGCTAGTTGAGACAGAATGAATTTGTAGGATCTTGCCAATCTCTAGCGCGCGCACACACACAACCAATCAATCATTTTGATCTGAGTTGAAGCCCAAATCTCCAACACCTACATTTATCCCATCAACTGTACTTGTTTTGAAGATAGCTTTCTGCTTTGCTGATGAATTAGAATACTTCCAGACACCTTTGTTGTGGGGACTCATACTTGGATGAAATTAAAGTGATGGGATAAATCCGCCGGAGAAGGAAGAGTGACTGTAGAACTTGCTGGCCTCATTTCTATGGCTTATACATCTCTTTGGGTGAATTACTCTTAAATAAATAAATCCCCTCAACTAAGTCAAAAGACCACAAATAGTGATGGAATAAATATGTAGAATAAGGAAAAGGAAGGTTGTAAGATTTCGTAAATCTAAAGCTAACGTTTAGTCTATGCTTCATTTTTCGTAACGGTAATATACAGATTGAAGTGAAAGAAGAAAAAAATACTTATAATAGATTAGAGAGTACTCCGTAAAAGAACAAATTTTTAATTGATTTTCCCTTTCATGATACAACGATTATGTGAAATTTCAAAATTTCCTCACTTGTTTTTACTTCTCTAAAAGTAACTACATTATATATTTGTTCAACAACTATATCTGTTTAGAAATGGTTGTATTATCATATATTCACTTTACCTGATGTATTAATTGTGTTGTCATGGGTTGATGATCATGTGATTTTTCCTATTGATTCATGTGTTATGTTGATGCTAAAGAAATAATCTAATTACCTAATATTTGTTACAACGAAAAGAAAGAAGAACTTCAGGTCTACAAGGTATAAACAGTAGGAAATCAGAGCTGTAAATTGCTACAAAAAATCTGAAAGTGAAGAAGAAGGCTTAAGTTTTCTTGAGTTCAATTTTTTCCACTAGATGTTTCATTACATATGGTCTATTTATTTATAGATAAAGCGTGAGAATTACAACCACATAATAAGCAAAATATCTCACACCAAACTATGCACATATGTGGCTCACTAACCACCACTCATTTTAAATCAAGACTACATATCTTACTACAAAATATCTACTATGTAGGAGTTTCTAGACAAAACTTAATTTTCTAATATATCTACTGCAAATATCTCCATCCTAGGAGTTTCTAGACAAATGTTACTTTTCTAACATATCTAATACAAAATATCTACAATCTAGGAGTTTCTAGACAAATCTTAATTTTCTAACACTCCTCCTTAAGATTTTTCATTGAAACTCGTTGCAACAATCTTTGAAACTCAAACTTCTTAGTGGAAAGAACCTTGGTCAAAATATCAGCCTGCTGATCTTCACTGATGCAATGCACCAACTTAACTTCACCATTAAATCTTCTCAGCATCTCTTAAAGTATGAAACCATATGTTGATATGCTTTGTTCTTCCATGCTGCCCCAGATTTTCAGCCATCGCAATGGCTGATTTATTGTCCACACAAATCACTGTTGGTTCTTTTGGCAACAAATTCAATTCCAACAAGATCTTTCTTAACCAAATTGCTTGATTTGTAGCAGATGCAGCAGCCACATACTCGCCTTCTGCTAAAGATTGTGCTACAATATCTTGCTTCTTTGTGCTCCAAGAAAAAATGCCTGAATTAAACGAAAAACAGTAATCAGAAATGCTTTTGTAATCATCCAAACATCCACCCCAATTACTATCTGAATAGCCAATATGAGCTCCATTCTCCACATTTCTATACCAGATTCCATAATTAATCGTCCCTCAAATGTACCTTAACACCCTTTTAGCGGCTCCAAAATGATTAGTGTTGGTACTTTGCATATATCGGGATAACAAACTGACAGTGAACATTATTTCTGGCCTAGAAGCTGTTAGATACAATAGATTTCCAATAAGACTTCTATAAACTTTTGGATCTGCCCTCTCTTCGCCATCATCCTTCATTAATTTTTCATTCACAACAAGTGGAGTTGCAACAACTTTGCACTTGTCAAGCTTGAACCTTTTTAACAGATTGAAGGCATACCTCTTTTGGGACAAGAAAATTCCTTCACAAGATTGAGATATCTCCATTCCCAGGAAAAACTTAATTTCTCCTAGATAGGACATCTCAAAAACTTTTAGAATTTGATTTTTAACTTTTTGAATCGCAAGAGGATTTTCACTTGTAACCATCAAATCATTGACATAAACTAATATCATAATCAACATCCCATCCGATTGCCTTTTGAAGTACAAAGTAGGCTCATTTAGGCTTCTGTTGAAGCCTTGAGACAGCAAATAAATATCCAGCCTACTATACCAACTCTTGGGGCTTGTTTAAGACCATAGAGAGCCCTTTTAAGCTTGTACACCTTGTCTTCTTCACCTGCAACTGTAAAACCTTCAGGTTGTTCAACATAAATGTCTTCCTCAAGCAATCCGTTGAGAAATGAAGATTTGACATCCAAATGGAAGATTTTCCACTTGTATTGTGCTACGAGAGCGAATAGAAACCTTACTGTCTCATGCAGCGCAATAGGAGCAAACGTTTCTCCAAAGCCCACCCCAGGCTGCTGAGAATAGCCTTTAACTACAAGTCTAGCTTTATGCTTGAAGATGGAGACATCTGGATTGAACTTTGTTCGATAGACCCATTTGACACCGATAACATTCCTCTCTTCTGTCGTATCACCCAACTCCCAAGTATCATTTTTATTAATCATGGCAAGTTCCTCCTCCATTGCTAAAATCCACACTTGTGGTTTGCCTCTTCTTCAAATAAGGATGGTTCAACAAGAGTAAAATTGCATAGCTCATAAACTTCTGCTAGTGATTTGGTCTTCAAAATAGGAGAGTCTGTCCTCAATTCAACATCTGAATTGTTTTTTGTTCTAGCAATAGGACTAAAGGGAGTATCACCTTTTTGCTGATTTGGAGTTGTAGCTGAAGTACTCCCACCTTGGTTCTTCACAACAATATCTTGATCCCAATCATAGTGGCTAGACTCATCAACTACAAGATCTCTACTAACAAACACCTTCTTACTACTAACATTGTACACTTTGTATCCTTTTGCAACTGTACTCTATCCCAATTGAACACACAGTTCTGCCTTGCTATCTAATTTGCCTCGTTTAGCATCAGGAACATGTGCATAACATACCGAACCAAATACCTTCAAGTGTCTTGCAGACGATTTGATACCCTTCTATGTTTCAAATGGTGTCATTTATTGGGCTGCTCTAGTTGGTAATCTATTTAGCAAATAGACAGCGGTATTGACTGCTTCTGCCCAGAAGTATTTAGGAATCTTCTTTTCTGCTAACATGCATCTTGCCATCTCTATCACAGTTCTGTTCTTCCTCTTAGAAACCCCGTTCTGTTGTGGAGTGTAGCTAACAGTGAATTGTTGTTGGATACCCAAATCTTTACAATACTTGTTGAACTGATACAAAGTATATTCAGTTCCATTATCGGATCTAATATACTTCAATTTACAGCCACTCCCCCTTTCTACCATAGCTTTGAATTCTTTGAAAACATAAAACACTTGATATTTGCTACTAAGAAAGTAGACCCATGTCATTCGAGTCAGATCATCTACAAAGAGAACAAAATACTTGTTTCCACTCAAAGAAGCCATCCTCATTGGTCCACATAAATCTGTAGAACCAACTCTAGCTTTTCCTTAGCTCTCCAAAGACTTCCTTTAGGAAAGTATTGCCTACGCATTTTACCAAATTGACATGACTCACAAACATCTCTACACATGTCAATTTTGGGTACTTCAAGCACCATACCCTTTGATTGCATATACACCAGTGAGCTAAGATTATAATGACCGAACCTTTTGTGCCAAAGCCAAATATCACTCAATTCAACATTAAAAGAGCAAGCATCACTATAATAGCATGAAATTGGAAAGGAATTCTCAATCATGCTAATTTTAGATACTTCACATCCTTTAGGATCATAAATGACACATTGTTTGTCCTTAAAATTAAGAGAATAATTTTTATGAAGCAATTGAGCAAGACTTAACAAGTTTTGAGTCAAAATTTGGCACATAAAGAACATCATTAATAATTTCGTACCTTCTTCAGTAGGAAATTTTACTGACCCTCTACCGTGAGCTTCCACCAATGCGCCATTTCCAAGCTTCACTTTGGTTCTATCAAATCTGTCCAAGGTAACAAACAGATTTTCATCAATCGCCATGTTCCTTGTGCACGCGCTATCAACATACCATATACAATGATCAATATGTGATGTGTGCGAGGCCATGAAAACCTCCTCCTCTGATTTTCCAACTTGGTGATCATCTGCAAAATTCGCTCGATGGGAAGACTGACCACTTTGATTTTTCTTTTGCCTACAATACTTTTCAATGTGACCATACTTCTTACAATATCTACATTGAATTGGAGACCTCTTTGAATTCTACCCACAATTCTTCTCTAAGTGGTTTGTCTTCTTACAAATGCCACAAGGTGGAAATTTTCCTTTTATCAACAAATCACCTTGCTTTCCACCAGATTTTCCCTCTCCAGATTTATCCAACCAGACTTTTTTGCTTTCCTTTTGATGTTTGAATTCATGCCTTGCTTGAAAGGCATATTCTACTATCCCTTCACTTCTCATAGTGACCCGTTGCTCTTGGACTTGCAATTTGGAGATTAGTTCGGCTATTGTAAGAGTAGTCAAGTTACACGACTCTTCAATAGCTGAGATTTTTTATTCAAACTTGTCTGGAAGACTGACCAAGATCTTCTCTACAACTTTCTGATCTGGAAAGGTTTCACCAAGTATTTTTATCTGGTTCACAATCTCCATCAGCTTTGAAGAGTATTCTTTCACACTATCTGAGTCTTTCATCTTCAAAAGCTCAAACTCTCTCGTCAATGCTAAGAGTCTAATAGACTTTACTCTACTGTTGCCTTCAAACTCCTCCTTTAACTTATCCCAAGCCTCTTTGGCAGTTTCACTAGTCATAATCCTCATAAACATCACGTCCGTAAGACTTGAATGTATGCAGGTGAGAGCTCGTGGAGATATAGTCACCAACTCATCATACTTCTTAATTTCATTGAGAGTTGCATTAACTCTCAATGGCTGGACAACAGGTTCTCCAAGATCAACAACTTCCCATAAGTTGAGAGCCTTTAGATAAGCCTTCATTTTGATGGCCCATATGTGTTAATTCTCTCCTGTAAAAGTCGGAGGACCTGTCGTTGGTTGATTTTCAGGTGCCATGAATTTTTTCAGCAAGCAAATTCAAGAAAGCACAGAAAGTAGATGAGCGAAACAAACAAAATTTGATTCAGATCCCTTAGGAAATACACTCTGATACCATGTTACAACGAAAAGAAAGAAGAACTTCATGTCTACAAGGTGTAAACATTAGGAAATCGCAGTTGTAAATTGCTACAAAAAATCTGAAAGTGAAGAAGAAGGCTTAAGTTTTCTTGAGTTCAATTTTTTTCACTAAATGTTTCATTACATATAGTCTATTTATAGATAAAATGTGAGAATTACAACCACATAATAAGCAAAATATCTCACACCAAACTATGCACATATGTGGCTCACTAACCACCACTCATTTTAAATCAAGACTACATATCTTACTACAAAATATCTACTATCTAGGAGTTTCTAGACAAAACATAATTTTATAATATATATACTACAAAATATCTCCATCCTAGGAGTTTCTAGACAAATCTTACTTTTCTAACATATCTAATACAAAATATCTCCAATCTAGGAGTTTCTAGACAACTCTTAATTTCTTAACAATATTCAAAAATTATTAATACTTGCCTTGAACTAAGGACATACTCGAGTTGCTATTCAGACATTTTCACAATTTTTTGTTTTTGGGTTGTGAAACTTGTTTGTCCCCTTTATGTTTGAATGCTTAAACGTGTGGCTTTTCCTTTTAATTGTAAGAGAGAAATGGATATTTGCTCTATCTTCTACCAATAATGCTTTAGTATTATTTCATTAAAAAAAACACTTACTGAAACACTATAAATAGTCGCTAACAGAAAGGCTAACTCTATCTTTTTCTCGGTTGGGACTTGGAAGATGTTAACTTACAAAGCAAAAACTTTATCTTTTCTTTTCTCTGGATTCTTTTACAAAGTTAATTTCTTGGTTATGTGCATATATTTAGTAATTGTGGTTGGCCTTTGGTGCAACTATTTGTTACCTAATTATGTTCTTTTCTCGTAATATTGTGGCTGTAGGTATCAGATTATGAAGCTTATTCCAAGCAAAAGAAAATATATTAAAAGTTTAATACCTCGGAAATTTGAACTTGGAATGGAAAAGAGAAAAAGGCAGTCCACGGAGGGGTTCACGGGCCATGAAGAGGTCCACGACCCGTCATCCCTCCCGTGAAGTTGCACCCAACGACCATAAAGGATCACAGACACTTAGACGATCCGTGAAGCTTCATACATACCGTGAAATCACCCGTGAAAGGGACTCATCAACTTTTAAGTTATGGGTCAACTTTAAACAATCATATCTCTCAGCACAAAATGAATTAGGTGTCCCATGACCTATCAAATTAAAGGTTTTTGAGTCCTCTTTCCAACGCCACCAAATTTGCTTGATTTTGAGCCTAGAGTAAAATGTTATGCTGTTTTAGTGAAGCTTGTCGAACAGGGCAATATGACGACCCACTAGACGAGCCATGAATCTTTAAACGGCCCGTAAAGCAGTAGACGACTCGTGAGATTAGGTACATTTCAGCTTTAAAAGTTGGGGTCATTTTGGTCTTTCCCCCTATGCGTTTGGTACTTAAACTACATCGTTTTACTTTGTCTAAGCCTAATTAATTAGTCAAAAACTACCTAAACATTCATTCTCTTAAAAATCATCAGACTTAGAAAAAAAAAAGGCGACAGTTTTCTCTCCAGAACAAGCAGAGCTCTCCTTCAAGTTCAGCACAAAATCCAAAGGATTACTTTGTAGTTTTCTTCACCAGGTACGTGGGATTTCACTAGTGGGTTCCTTTCACCCATGAGGTCCCCCGAATTCAGACAGTGCATCAGCTTCTCCATTAATTGTTCAGATCTAGGGTTCCTAAATCTTATGGATTCATTGTAATTTAGCTGTTATAGTTTCTATGATATTAATTACAAGTTCCATGGAGAAGTAGTATAGTTTCATGTATAAAATAGAGAAACCCTAGCTTGTGTTAATCATCTGTATTTCATGAATTATACTTGCTAGGTAGATTAGTCAGACAATTATGCTTCAGAATTCGAATGCCATATCTTTTGGTATATGTATAATCCATTCTTAGACAATTATAAGTATTTTGAGCTATCAAGTATTTCAGTTGCAATTTTAGCTTTATATTCTGTTGGTCGTAAACTTAGCACCGAGCGGACAAAGGGATGAAAGCTCACCCTTCAATTTACGCTGAGACCTTTAGTAGCGAATCCTTGAGTCCTTGAACTACGGCACCTGAAGAGGTAACCTTTCAGATTAGACTTGACACCCTTGTCCCTTATGGACATCAGTTAGTGGATCCACATCAGACTTGTTCGTACCCTTGGCAAGGTATGAACACCCTTCCATCCATGGTTACTGGTTGGCCCCTTAGTTAGCTCGGCTTGGGTATGTCAGTTAATAGTATTTCCCACAGTCAATATTGTATTAACCATGAGTTCAACATATTACATCTTTATGATTAGTACTTGGTCATTGCATCCAACTCAGCTTTCAGTTATGCTTCAATATATCTATTTCTATGTTCAGTTTCTATATTGTTCAACTTAGAACATATCCCGCATGCTCAATACATTCAAAGTACTAACGCATACTTTTGTGCTACATCAACATCTAGACCGTGCTTAGCTCAACTTCAAGTCCATACTCAACAACTTTAGGGGTGAGTTCTCATAGTTCGAGGACCATAGACATGCTTTACTTTTCAGTTTCGGACTTGTTAGAGTTAGCTGGGGGATGTCCCAACAACTCAGATTAGATAAAGGCTTTCAGACATAGATTAGACTTAACTTGAGTTGTTAGTGTTTTTTTCGGTCATCACTATACTCTTCATATATTTTATATATATTCAGATATTTTGGGCTTTCTCCATTTCAGACATTAAATTGTTTTTAGCTTCCGCACAATGCATGTTTTAATTGACCTTGTATAGATATTCCATACCATGAGTTAGGTTGGGGTCAGTTGTGACATTAAGCACTGTGTTGCGTCTAGGGGGTAGCCTCGGGGCATGACATAAAGGATTCTATTGAAACAACAAAACTACAATATATGGCAGTTATTATTTGTTTTCAACTATTCATAGTCAAGTTTTCTTATTCAGCAAAAATAAAGATTAGGACAATACAATGTAGCCACATTAAAATTAAGATCTGATATTATATTCACTTGTTGAACGTTGACACAATTAAACCTTTCAAGGTGTATCTTTAAGCTTCCTTGTGGTTCCGAATTCCCCAATCTTGTTTGTGTTCGACTAGACCATTCTAAAGTGTCAGTATTTTTCTTATGATGTCGATGCTTGAGACATTGGATTGAAGATTTTGGATTTGGGTTAACTTAGGTTGATATAATTTCTTCGAAGTTTGACAACTTGTCTATATTTGGAAACTATATAGTTAAATTAAACACCTCTTCTTGAATGCTCATCCTTAAAGGTAAGAATATTATATCAATGCCTTGATTTGATTTTTATTCTCAGTACTTTAATTTTCAATACAAAGTAATGAAAGTTCAGGCGTTTATAATGTTTTTTTCAGAACATTGGATTGGTTCTAGTTCTAGACAGGCTTGATGTATCACTAAACTTACAAAGCCTGAAAAATTGACTTGAAAATTTCTGTTAAGCGTATTTCTTGTGTGCTTTGTCTGCTTTGGGATACTCCTAAGGTTTACGAAATTGACATAAATTAAGTCATCAAGGTAAGATATATCTCATTACTAATAAGTGCGGTGATAGAGCAACATAGGCTCAAGCATCATCAGTTAATTAATCATACTATGTAATGGCTAGTAAGTGTAGCGGAAGAGTCATATAGGTCCAAGGGCAGTTCTAAGTACAATTCTATAAATCTTCAAAAGTAATAAGATAGTGTGTCATATGATTCTTTCTGTTGATTTGATGAATTATGTGTCAAACAATAAACTGTTTTCCTTGGTGGCAAAGGAAGAAAACAAAGTGAGTGAAGCTTTTGAGGATTATTTGAATAATATGAAAAATATAGGCACAAGTAATGTATGCGGTTAGTACTTGGAATATATTGAATATGGAGAAAGATTCATCATTATAACAAGATAAGATTGGAAACATGATAATGAACTGACAAAGTAAACATGTCATAAATCTAATCATATGATTTCATAAAACATAATACAAGGTCATGCGTTCTTCTTTATATAATAACCATAATATAAGTCTTTGAGGAAATCATAAATCTTTGTAGGAGTTTCCATTAACCGACATAAACCATGTGAGATATAACAAGGAGTGTAGCGTACTACTCCCACAATGAAAAGAGAGTGTCCTACTTGCCAAGGTAAGGACCATAATCATGATCTTAGGTGAATCCAATAGCAGTTGTCCAATTGGAAAATATCCTATGTGGGGACATTGTTCTAGGACCTGGGTAATCACCACTAGTCCAACTCGGTACTAAGTAAACTACCAACATAAAACGTGCATAATCATTATCATATTTATATTCATATTCTTTCAAATGATAAGAATCTAGTAATACCAAATCATACATAAAATCTCATTCAAATAGCTTCTTAAAAATCATGATTTTATACATATTCATAAGAGATACTTTAATTGAAAGTATCTAAATCATGAGAATCTTTTCATATTAAGAAGTACTTCAATCGAAAGTATTTAAACTATGTGATGCTTACATAGAGGTACTTCAATCAGAAGACTCAATTTTCATAAAATTGCTTGATACTTTATTTGAAAGCATCCTTGGCTCATAAAATCTTTCATAACATAATGCATGCATATCATCATAGCTTGAGTTCATATCATAAAATACTTGCATGACTTGAGTTCATAAAAAATATAATAGAAAACATTGAAATATGATCAAATCAGTCATAATAAGATCAACCAGGAGGAATAAACTCGAAATCAAATAAACCAATGGAAGAATCATAAAAACATTAGAATTGGGCAAGAATCATAAAGTAGAATTTGAGGTTTCTTTGGGACTCAATGGGCGAAAGAGGAACCCATTGATGAATTTCCCACATACCTTGATCAAAGCCCTTATGGAAATATTCAATGGAGGCTAGAAATCCTTGAAACTCTAGCTTTCTTTGAGAGGAAGACTTGAGGAGAATTTGAGTTTTGAGAGAATGAGAGTCATTGGAGAAGAATTTGAGTCTTAGCATCAATTATAGGTCTTAAAAATAATCTTAAAATGACATAGTATAAGAATAAAAAAATGTAGGAAAACACCCAAGAAACCTTAAACATATTTATCTGTTCACCATACGACCCTATGTATGGTCAATACTCCCACCTACGGACCGTACAAGTCCTTGTAAACAAATTACTTGAAAACCCACTTTTTGATGAAAATCCATGAACGAACTTCCACGATCCATAGTTCACTAGATGACCAGTCAAACCTCCTTGTATACCCAAGGTATGGAAAACCACAAGAGCTCAGAACTTGAACCACAAACTGCTTTGCATAGACCATATTTCCTTCTACGGTTCGTACCTACCAATCATAGAACTCAAGTCTTGAAAGTTCAACTTTCTGAAGTCTACTACCACAAAACCAAATATAGCTTGTCAGTCCATCCACGAGCCGTTCTGGTGGCTCATATAATTTTTATTTGAGACTTTAGATTTTCTGAAATTCTCAAACACTGACCTAACTAGGCATCAACGATCCGTGGTTCAAATTTTCTACAACTTTTCAATTTCCAAGGAACTTTATACTTTTTAGGTGTTACAATATCTCCCCCTTGAGAACATTCATCCTCGAACGAGATTCAACTACGCATGAATAGAGTAGGGAAGAGACCTAATAGCGCAACATAAATTAAAATCACATAAGAATGTATAAATCGAGGAGTAATCAACTCCAAGCTAAAACATAAAGTTAAAAACTGATTTCATGAACATGCATGCATATGGAAACATTAGAATTTCTTAAACGCATGAATCCGATAAAATACATAGGAGGAAATAATACCTCACACTCAAACTGATGCGGAGGTAAATAAAAAGGGGGGGGGGGGGGTACTAGGACATGATACCAATCAACTTTACCCTCCCAAGTAGCATCCTCAACTAACTGATTCATCCAAAGAACTTTCACGGAAGGAACTTCTTTTTTTCTCAATTTACGGACTTGACAATCTAGAATCTCAACCGGAATTTCTTCATAAGAGAGACTTTCCTTCATGCGAACACTTTCTAGTAGCACAACTAAATTAGGATCACTAATACACTTCTTCAAAAAGGAAACATGGCATATGGAATACACGTATGCCAAATCTGAAGAAAAATCCATCTCATAGGTCATCTTACCGAAATGCCTAAAAATTGATATGGGCCTACATAGCAAGGAATGATCTTCCCTTTCTTACTAAATCTCATCACACCCTTCATGGGTGAAATTTTCAAATAAATCTAATTATCAACATCGAATTCAGGATCCCCTCTCCTCACATACACATAAGATTTTTGTCAACTCTGATCCCTTCTCAATCTATCCCTTATAAATCAAACCTTTTCCATCACCTCATGATCTAAATCGGGCCCTATCAAAGAAACCTCACCAAATTTGAACCAACCAATAGGATATCTACACCTCATACCTTAGAAGTCTTCAAAT
>JAJOOR010015638.1:0-30290 GCA_036250505.1 Solanum acaule | reverse complement strand
TGGGTGGATGATTCCACCAAATTTAATCAAATGAGTTCAAAGTCAAAAATTAACAACAATCTTAGAATAAACGGAGGTTGAACTAATTGAGTTGACTCTAGGGGCATGGGGATTGAAAATTGATATCACAAAGGGGTAAAATTATATTGTTCAACAAAGCTAAACAATCATGGACAAGTTAGGTCATCTTCAATAATGTTAATCTTCTTTCGATCTCATAACAGTAGTTCATGAAATCTCCTTTCGGTCTCATTTATGTGCTTTGCAATTCAACTCATTACCTTGATTTTACAACTAGATTCAGCTAGATTGCAAATATTGAACTAATTACCCACTCAAATTGGTCTTTTTCAAGCACCAATTTGAGATCTAAGCTAAGATTAAGTTGGCCGGCCACCTTAATCCCTACATTAATCACACGGTAACAACTCAAATCCATGATAGAAATCAGGAAAACAAAGCAATACAAGATACCCACTAAATTAAATCAACACCCAACTCCATAATCACACCCCTAGAGATTAGGGTTTTATCCACTCATCACAAAAGGTGCAGAAATTATACCTCTTGTGATAGAAGCCATGGGTGTAGTGAATTTAAGCAACTATAATCAACACCCACTTTTATTTCACTCTCTAATTGTCAATTATAAGAGTGATGTTTCAAACCCCAAATTAAGAATTCTGCTCAATAGTTTCTCCCTCTAAAAATTCTAAGTGTAAAAATTGATAAAAGTCTAGATATCCTAGTTTCTCTCTCTCTTCCCAACTATTTATACTTTCCAAAAAGATTCTTCAACGTCCTGGTCGGCGACATTAGTCGAGCTCACTGAACTAAATCAGAGGATCGCCATTCATGTCGTTCAACTCGCCCTTTACTGGCTCCAAGCTTCAGGTGTTTGAACCTCAATCGGCGGACTCGATGGAACACGCCTTACACATTTAGTAGATCACTAAATATCACCGTTGTTTGGATTTTAAACCTTAATTTTTATTCTAAGCATTGTCACATTCAGCAATGGAAAACATGTTCTCCCTTAGAGTTCAGTGGATCACTGATGCATCTATTCTTTGCCCTTTTATTTCAACACTTGGACTTTAAACACTTGTCCATTTGGGTAAATGCAACAGTTTGGGCAATTCACTCTTTCTATTAGGCGATCAACAATGTAGAGTTCTGTACTTCTTTTCATGTTTTTGGCCATTCTTTCAAACATTCATCATTGCCTTGTCTTTTAGCCTCCTTCATAGCTGCAAATCATCAAAATACCATTACCATATGGCATAATTAGGAGTTGAGTACACTAATTGTTGAACTAGATAGGCCTTAAATGAATGTAAATCAACCACTCATCAACACCCCCAACTTAAACTTTTTCTTGTCCTCAAGTAAATCAAGAACACAATTAGTTCAGCAAGGGTGCCTACAACAGCTCTCAATCAGAGCTAACATGCAAGTGCCAGTACAAGACTACTCTCAACAACATGCTACACTCAATCATGATCACAAAATCTTCGAATGATGACTAGCCGGTATCAACCCAATCTCAATCTCGCTATAGCTTTTTTTCTAATGCAAGGCCATGTTTCAACGAATGCATTCAAGTACCCTCACATCAAGAACGATTCCATGCTCTCACAAAGAAAATCAGTAAAGAAGTAAGGAACCAATACAATTATCACTCTCCTAAAAGAAAAATACATGCAAGCTTTGTCCAATTCGTTTACCCATATTTTCCAATCATCACACAACCTAGTTCATGTAAGATCGCAAGGGTCTTTTAGGCTTGTAATGGGGCTAAGGGTTAAGGTATGCTAAATTTGGCTCAGTGACTTCACCCTTTCAAAGAATTGTTGCAATCATCTTCACCTCTTCTCAAGTTCTTTTCATTCCTTTTTATTTGAGAACTCAAACTTTGACTTGTCGATCATTTTATTGGAAACCCTTTTTTATTTCACCAAACTCTCTTTCTCATTTAAATTTTTTTTCAAATGTTGTTCATCACAATATCTCTTCTTCTTCTTTGTTTTAACAAGGAGAGGTTCCTCATTTTTGTAACAAACTTTAAAGTTGAGTCTCATTTCATATTTCTTTGCCTTTTACTTGACTTTTCTTCCTCCATTTCCACGCCCCCAACTTAGGCTTTTGACCTACGTTGGCTATTCAAACAAACTGATGCTTCGAAAAGGATTTTGGGTAAGAAGTTAGGAACAATTTGACTCAAGAGGTTTCAATATGGTTACCAATAAATGGTGCCAAAATAGGTGCACACCCTCACAAGGTAGTCAAAAAAGGATATGAAAATTTGGATTCCCTCTCAAAATTTCTATCCAATATCATTCCTTACATATACCAAGGCTATACAATTAGACTAACAAGAAGAATTCAAGGATTCCACAAGCATACTTTCAAGTAAATCCTCACCACACATGGCACTTAAAACAAAATCATTTAGCACAACCCAAAAAGATCAAAAGCTTATGTGTGATGTTCATTGCAAGGCTCACATCAAAAAGCAACTAGTCAACACAAGATTCAAAAATATATCTAAAAAGTAACCACATTGATTTCTTCCTTGAAACACAAACATTAGGCACAATGCTCATCATGAGTACTATTCAACACATCGATATTGAACGTAATCGATCCTTAAAATATTATCAATAATAACTCAAGCATTTCAGGATTTCCAAAAATCATGGGGCGGTTAAAAATTTATGAGAAAGAGGCGAAATGAGATAAGCCAATCGAAAAACTATAATAAAAACAAAACAAAATACTACAATCATCCAAAAAATGAAAGTACCAAAATACAATAAAAAGGGGAATATTAGCACAAGTGCCCTCATCCCACCAAAATAGTAAACACGGTGTCCTCAATGTGAAAATAACTAAAGAAATAGGTTTAGATTGAGGGACTCCCTAAATGCCTGAAATTTGAGGTTGCCGACCATGTCGGCGAATCGCCAACCTTAGACAGATCACCAATCATGCAGATAGCGCATTAACAATTTGCTTCCAAGTCGGTTAACTACATATTGAATGCCTTAAGTGTAAAGGCTTTTCATTGAATTTCCATATTGATCACCGAAGTTGACAGTACACCACTCATTTAAACAACTCATTAGGCGAACTGAATTGGCTTTGCCCAACACTATCGGCGGATCGCCGAGTAGGGATATAGGTCACCAACTTCAACAGTACTCTCGCAAATTTTAGATGATTAATGGGTGAACTAGATGGAGCTCTGCTTAGTGACTTTGGTGAATCACCCAATGAACCTCTCAATCACCTACCTTATTTCCATCCTGCACAAGTGATAGCCACATTATTAAAAGCCATTAGTACTTGGGTTTCCTCCCAAGAAGCGCTTGAGTTAACATTGCGACATGAAATGAATATGCTTTCAAGAATCATCCAAGTACATCACGACCCTCCCCAAATTATACCTTCAACGTGTGGTCATTCACTTTGAATTGGATACCCTTTACATCTTCAATTTTGCTTGCACCATTCCCATACACCTTCGTGACTATTTACTTACTAGTCCACTTGGACTTCAGCTTACTTGGAAGAGTTTCAATCATGATCTAAAAAGTAGGACTAGGTCGCCTACTCTAAACTCTTAACGTAGGATCTTTGCATTATGCCACCGCTTAATTTTCTCTTTATAGAGTGTAGATCTCTCATATGCTTGTAACCAAAATTCATCCAATTAATGGAATTGACTCACACAATTTTTGGCTCCCATTTCCCAATTTAAATTCATCCTCTTCAGCACCCATAAGGCTTTGTGCTCTGATTCAACCGAAAGATGACAGGCCTTTCCAAATACTAATTTATATGGAGACATTCCAATCAGAGATTTGAAAGTTGTTCAGTAAGCCCAAAGTGCATCATCAAGCTTACTAGACCAACCAATGCGATGAACATTCACTTTTTGGCAAAGATGCTCTTTATCTCCAAGTTAGACACCTCAACTTATCCACTAGATTGCGGATGATACAGTGTGACAACTTTGTGCTTGACCCCATACTTAGACAGAAGTTCTTCAAATTGGCTATTGCATAAATGAGAGCCACTGTCACTTATAGTGGCCATTGGGGTCACAATCCTTGTGAAATATTTTTTCTTGAGGAACTTTGTGAAACTTCTCCCTTCATTGTTTGGCAATGATATTGTTTCCACCCATTTGGACACATAATCAACTTCCACAACAATGTATTTGTTCGCAAAAGAAATAGGGAAATGACCCATGACATCGATTTGGACACATATTTAGACATGGTTAAAATTATGATTTGGACACATATTTAGACACAGTGTCAATCTGTTCGACGGAAAATATTACTATTTAGATATGGTTAAAATTATTTTTTAGGTATGTATAATAGATGTCAAACCCCTTCCACTAGAACGTGTGTTTACTACTAAGATTTTGAACCCCCTTATTAAAAATTCTGGCTCCGCCACTGTCTAGGACTATAATTATAGGAGGTGAAACAAGTTTCTCGTTCAAACTCACAGAAGCCCTTAAACAAGCAGCATCAAATTCTAAAGCACTTTCCTTCTCAAGCATCCTACACAATGGAATAACAACTTTTGAGATATGTTTGATGAACCACCTATAAAACCCGGCATGGCCTAGAAAACTTCTTACTCCCTTTACCAAGATTAGAGGAGGTAACTTGTTAATCACTTCGATTTTGGTCTGATCGACTTCAATACCTTTTCCATAAGTTTTATGTCCAAGCATGATTTCTTCCTTAATAATAAAGTGGAATTTCTCCCATTTAAGAACCTAGTTAGAATCTACATATCTTTGAAGTACCATCTCTAAATGTCTCAAGCACTCTTCAAATGAATCCCCACCAACCGAGAAATCATCCACGAAGACTTTTATAGAGTCCTTCAGCATATCTGCAAATATTGATAACATACACCTTTGAAAGGTGGCCGGTGAATTTAACAATCCAATAGGAATTCCCTTGAAAGGAAAGGTAATATAAGGGCAAGTAAAATCATTTTTTATTGATCTTTCGGTGCTATAGATATTTGATTGTACCCATAATAACCGTCGAGAAAGCAACATCATCCCTTAATCGCAAGTCTATCAAGCATTTGATCAATGAAGGGCATAGTGAAATGGTCCTTCTCAATCCATGAATTTAATTTTTGGTAATCCATACACACTCGCCATCTGATCATGGGCCTAATAGAAATAAGCTTAGCCTTCTCATTCGTAAGTACCATTATACCACCCTTTTAGGGATACATTAGACCGGGCTCACCCATTGGTTGTCCGCAATTGCAAAAATAACTACCGCATCCAACCATTTTATGATCCATTTTTTCACAACTTCTTGCACTAAAGATTCAACCTCTTTTGGTGCTTAATGCTTGGCTTGAACCCTTCGGTCAAGTTAATCTTGTGTGTGCATACCCCCGGAGAGATTCCCATAATGTCTGCAACTGACCACCCTAAAGCTCTAATGTGTCGTTTCAACACTTTGAGTAACAACTCCACTTGCTATTCTTCAAGATCACTCAAAATAATAACTGGTAGTGTTTTTTTGTCCCCGGAAAAAACATATTTGAGATGAGGAGGAAGTTATTTTGATTCTAGCTTTGGTGTCTCAATAACAGACGGCTTGGCCAATGTTGCTTCTCCACTAGACAAGTCAAGATTCAACTTCTTTTAAAATGAAGCATGTGAGCCTACACCCATAAGAGCAACCATGACTTCTTCATAGTTGCTTATTTAAGCTTGATCATAATTAAGTAATACAGTTGCTAGCGATTCTCCACTATATGTTGCCTCCAAATTACTTGTCACAGCTTCAGCAATCTGATCCAAGTGAAACAGAACGTACATATCATGTGGATTCTTCATTGACTTATGAATATTGAAGTTAAGTACTTCTTCATTGACTCAGAACTTCAATTCACCACCTTTCACATCAACCAAAGCTTTGTCGGTGACCAATAATGGTCTCCCAAGGCTAACTAGCATATTATTATCGATTTCACAATCAAGCACTACAAAATCCGCGGGAAACACAAACTTGTCTACCGTTACCAACATGTCATAAACCACACCAACCGACCTCTTTATTGAACGATCGGCCATCAAGAGTCTCATGTTTGTCGGATTTAGTTCATCCAGACCAAACTTATTAAATATCATCAATGGCATTAGATTTACGCTTGCACCAAGGTAACACAAGGCTTTTGCAAATGTACATATGCCAATGGTACATGAAATAGTGAAATCCCCAGGGAATCTTTCTTGAGGACTATATTCTTTGTCATCACCGCACCACATGTTTGTGGCATTTCAATTGTTTCACAATCTAAAACCCTCTTCTTTGTCACCAACTCTTTCATATTTTTTGCATGACATTTCAATCAATGCATCCACCCAAAGGATATTCAATTTCAAATTTTTCACTATCCCAAAAAAATTTGGAATTTTGCATTATCATCTTTCTTCCTCAATCGTTGAGGAAAATGAGGAGTTATCTTGATTTGGGGAAATGTGGTTGGAGCTGCAACCTCACCTTCCTTCACATTCGACTTGGACCCACTTTCAACCACTTTTGTTTATGTCTCATCTTTTTCCTTTGGTGTTTCATCATCGGTTACCACCTTTTGAGCATTGCCATTATCGGGCCTTATTCTATCTTTCAATGTATTTCGGCTTTGGGTGACTATAGCAGAAACTTGAATAGAGTTTCTTGGATTCTCATTTGCAAGGGATAAAACTTCTTCAATAGTATTTGAATAACCAAAAGAAGCCAACTGACCCATCTGTTCTTCAATTGACATAATGGATGATGAGTGTAAGATTATGGTAGTGGAAAATGCCAAATCATCACTCTTCATTTCTTGTAAAATCAAATTGGACCCTTCCACTTTATCAAAAATTTTGGTTAACAAATCTTCTATAGGAGTTCTAAGCGGGTCGTGCAATTTATGAAGTGATGCATACTTCTCATCTCCACATTCGCTTCTCTACCAAGTTCCTTTACTATTTTCAGTCCAACCTTGATTTTCGGCAAGCCTTGGACAGCTTGACAAAAAACCCTCCAATTTTTCACCCCTCGAAAAGAATATTTCCTCATACATCTTCCGGGACACAACATTCACTGAATTTACACCTCTTCCCATAACATGCTCTAATAATATATCAAGTTGAGCCATCAATTTAGCAATGATTTTACCATACTCATGATTCTTCTTCTCTTGTTTTGTAAGCATACCCAAATGCAGAAGTGACACATAATCTTCACTAGTGTACCAAGCTTGATTAGTTTTAGTCATCTCATTAACCAATATTGATGCTACCACAAACGATTTCTTAACTATACTGCCCTAAATAAGGTGATCAATCAATCCTTTATTCACAGCATCAAGACTTTGGTAGAAGTATTGCAACATTAGCTTATCAGGAAAATCATGGCTTGGGCACTTTAGAAACACCCATTTAAAACACATCCATACTTCATATACGGGTTCTCCTTTTACTCTTTTGAAATTCTTAATACCCTTCCTCAATTCCATTACTTTAGAAAGGGAAAGAATATCTCAACTAAAGCTTCAATAAAATCTTCCAAAAAGAAATCAATTTTTTTGGCAACTCAATCAACCACCTAGTAGCTTCCCCCATCAAGGAAAAAGGGAATAACCTCAACCACATTGATTCTTGTTAAATGACATCAACCGCAAAAGGGTTGCACACATTCACAAACTTGTGAAGGTGATCGTTCAGATCTTATGGTTAGCTTTGAAATAACAATTTTGGTCTAGAAAGACCTTTGGTTCAGTCCCCAAGGGTATCGGGACAAGTTTTTAGCTTGTGACGTTTTGGTTTGTGTTTCTTTGCTAAGTATTGACTTTGGTCAACATCTTTATGAAACGGCCTCAGGCGGTTGTTTTGTCGATTCCCTTGAGTTCAGAATGTAATTTTCAAGTAGTTTGCACTTTTGGTCTTTATCATTTGGACTCCGAATGAATTCTGAGGGCTTATTCGATGTTTTTGGACACTTAGCCTTTTTGTTGAATTCTGATATCTTGTGCGACGGCTTTTGCAAACCTTTGATCGCTAAAGCGATGTTGCCTTAAGAGACCAAGGGGACGCTTTAGTAAAGGTCATCACTGGGGCGGGGGTCGCTTAAGCAACCAACCCTTGGCTTTTATGAATGGCGCCTCTTAGGCTAGGTTCGCTTTTGCGAAGCCTAGGTTGGCTTAAGCAATGTTTGGTTTTATGAACATTTGTCGGATTTTGCGAAGATCAGTGGGATTTTATCCCATTTCACCTCTATTTTCTTCAAACTTAAAACCCATCTTATTAGAGCTCGGCTTAGGGCAATTTGGAGAAATTCTTGCTCATTTTCAACCATTCAAAATTAATTATCTTCATTTCCCTCTCCTATACTCTTTTATGGACTGAATTCATAATTCAATTTCATTACCGACCCCAAAATCCTTAATTTCTAAACTTAAAAGTTTGGTAATTGACCATTTGAGGTACGAATGGAGTCCCATTTTCACCCATCTTTTAGGCATATAATCCTCACTCTAGGGAGAACATAATGACGGCTTCCTTTTTTGTAATTCTATAACATCAATCAATTTTCAACCCAAGTTCAGTCTGAAATCTTTGTTAGTCATATGAGTATCGTTGGATCCACATTGACTTGCTCCTTGTGTTGTTGATAGCTTGGTAGTGATCTAAGGCTCTTTAGAAGGGAAAGTGTCTGAGTCGTAGTTCATGTGTGGTTTTCGTACTTGAGGTAGGTTATGGCTTCTATTTTTAGACTTGGCTTAGTTAGATTAATTATATTTGGGTAGTATTGCATGATATAGGTTGAACCCTTAGGTTGTGTTGAGCTTTATTTATCCTTGGATAGTTATGGTCGTAGGTTAGGTTGTTTAGCTTAGGTTTTAGTTCGAGAAGCCTTAGTTCAGGTCATGCTTGGGTTTTCTTGAGTAGTATCCTTAGACGTTCCTTCTAGGTAGCATGAAACTTAGGATTGCATGTGTTTGATTGATTTTGTTGATGGTGTGGCTCCTTGAGTTGTGATTTGGGTTGTTCATTGAAGTGTTGGGTTGAGGTTCCCAATGGCGCTATTTTTATTAACATTTTAAGCACACTCAATCCAATTCTAGGTGCAAACAATCGTTAAGGAGTATAAAACCCAACGAAGAGTTGGGGGTCTAACCCATAATAAGCGGTACGTGTTCAAATTCAGTTATGAAGTACAAATATGGTCTAAATAGTTACAGGAATAGAAATTGTTGAAAATAACAAGTAAACAGGTCAAAGGGGGTGATACAAATGTCAGATAAGGGGTTTTGGTTTGCAATTATCAACTATAACGCAATCAAACAAGAGAAAATAACAATATAAAAAGGAATTATTGGGATCTGATTGTTTATAGGCAAATTTTGCTATATGGGTAATTGAAACTACTAATAAATATCTAAATATCAGTGGGTAGGCTGGACTATGATTGAAATAGCTTTCTCTCAAACAACTACTTCGATTCAAGTGATTTCTCTTGAACATCAACAAGCTTAACAAACAAGAACAGCCCACAATCTTAATACATCTTCTCTCTCAAGAAAGATGGGTAAGATTTGGTTTAGGATACACTCTTTCGAGCTGAACCCACATCAACCCAATACCTACAAACCATTAATCAAAAGTTTTGGATCATAAACCTCTCTCTCAAGCAAGCGAAGAACTCAAAGTTAGAACTGCATTTGCAACTACAATTCATAGATTAAAACACAACTAATGATTAAAACCACTTCAGTATAGAATTTAAATTAGTAATAATCAACACCCATAAGCTAATTCAACCCAAAATCACACCCTAAGAATTGGGATTTTAGCTAAACATTATAAAAAAATAAAAACAATTACCAACTCGATTATCGATCAGCTGGGTAATGGTCTCCAAGCCTTTACAATGTTTTCCAAAAGTTAAATTCAAAAACCCACTTACAAATCTTCAAGTTTGAGCCTCCAAAAAGCTTCAAAATCTACAATGGAACTCGAAAACTAGAAAGAAAACTCATCTCAATGATAGCAAACTGCTCAATTTACAGTTCAAAATTAAATTTATAGCTACCCAAACTTTGGCCTGAAAATCCATTAGGCAAGATAAGTCGGGCTCGCCGAGTGGTTCGGCGATCCACTATTTGCTCACTTCCATCGCCATTTTGCATTGGTTCTCAGCATCTCCAAGTCTTGTAACTTTGGGCGATCTATTTTGTCATCGCGGAACCGATCGATGATTCGTCGACTGCCAATTTCTGTCGCCGACTTGGTTTCTTCCCTTAAGACTGGCACATTGGAACTTTAGGCGGTCTGAAGAGCAACTCGGCGGTTCCGACTTATCTTGCCGAATGGCTTTTCATGCCAAATTTTGGGCAGCAATAAATTGAATTTTGAATTGTAAATTGAGCAGTTTGCTATCATTGAGATGAGTTTTCTTTCGAGTTTTAGAGTTTCATTGTAGATTTTGAAGCTTTTTGGAGGCTCAAACTTAAAGATTTACAAGTGGGTTTTTGAGTTTAACTTTTGGAAAACATTATAAAGGCTTGGAGACCATTACCCAGCTGATGGATAATCGAGTTGGTGATTATTTTTCTCTTTTAATGTTTAGCTAAATATCCAATTCTTAGGGTGTGATTATGTGATTATGGGTTGAATTAGCTTATAGGTATTGATTATTACTAATTTCAATGCTATATTGAAGTGGGTTTAATCATTAGCTGTGTTTTAATCTATGAATTGTAGTTGCAAATGCAGTTCTAACTTTGAGTTCTTAGCTTGCTTGAGAGAGAGGTCTATGAATCAAAGCTTTTGATTAATGGTTTTTAGGTATTGGGTTGATGTGGGTTCGGCTCAAAAGAATGAATCCTAAATCAAATCCTATCCATCTTGCTCGAGAGAGAGGATGTATTAAGGTTGTGGGTGGTACTTATTTGTTAATCTTGTTGATGTTCAAGAGAAATCACTTGAATCGAAGTAGTTGTTCGAGAGAAAGCTATTTCAATCATAGTCCAGCCTACCCACTGATATTTAGCTATTTATTAGTAGTTTCAATTATTCATATAGCAAAATTTGCCTATAATCAATCACATCCCGAGAATTCCTCTTTATATTGTTATTTTCTCTTGTTTGATTGTGTTATAGTTGATAATTGCAAACCAAAACGCCCCATCTGACATTTGTGTCACCCCCTTTGACTTGTTTACTTGTTATTTTCGACAATTTCTATTCCTTAACTATTTAGACCACATTTGTACTTCATAACTGAATTTGAACACGTACCGCTCCCTATGGGTTCGACCCCTACTCTGCGTTGGCGTTTATACTGCTTAACGATTGTTTTCACCTAGAATTGGATGAGGTGTGTTTGAAACGTTAATCAAGCACACCTTTACACTCAGCCCTGTTACTAGACTTAAAAAGACCTTTGTGATCTTTAGTGAGCTGAAACGAATGTTGATTGGTAAATAAGGGCAAGCCTATGGGTGAAGTCATGCATGTGTTCATCTTTGTGAGTGTGAGAGTTGTATATGATTCCGGGACTTTCCATTCTTGAGATATTTTGTGTAATTATGGAATCATCTTTGTTGTGAGGGAATTTGAGTACCTATGTTGAGCTTGAACTTGCATTTGAAGCAAATATTATGAACTTGAGCATCTTTGATAATGGTGAGTCACAATTTGAATCTTTAAGTGCGCCATTGTGCATTGTATGTGTAGTTTAAACCTTTTGTGTGGATTCATGTTGATTCTTATGCAGCACTATTTGAGACATCCTTATTGAACTGCTGATCTTGAGTTTTACTTTAGGATAAACAAAAGTTTAAGTTGGGGGTGTTAATGAGTCTGATATGTGGACTCATTTTGGACATTGTTTTGATAGTTTTAGTGTCCTCAAATGCCTAATTCATACTATAAACTGATGTTAAAGCCTTGATTTACAGTTATGAGGACTAAGGAACAAAGCAAGGACACTAACAGGTAAAAAGGAACAAAACAAGCTAAAGAAGTGGAAAAAAGCAATCCTGGCGATCGCCAAGACAACTCGGTGAACCGCCGAGTGGCTTTTCAGACCGCCTAAAGTTCCAGTATGCTAGCCCTGAGGGAAGAAACCAAATCGGCGACAAAAATGGGCACTTAGTGAATCACCGATCGGTTCCGCGATGACAAAATGGATCACCCAAAGTTACAGGACTTAGGAATGTTGAGAACCAATGCAAAATGGCGATGTAAGTGAGTAAAGGGAAGATCGCCGAACCACTCGGCGAGCCTGACTTATTTCTCCTAATGGCTTCTCAAGAAAAATTTTGGGCAGCTATAAATTGAATTTTAAACTATAAAATGAGTAACTTGCTATCATTGAGTAGAGTTTTCTTTCGAGTTTTAGAGTTCCATTGTAGATTTTGAAGATTTTTGGAGGCTCAAACTTGAAGATTTACCCGTGGGTTTTTGAATTCAACATTTGGAAAACATTGTAAAGGCTTGGAGACTATTACCCAATTGGTGGATAATCAAGTTGGTAATTGTTTTTATCTTTTTATAATGTTTAGCTAAAACCCCAATTCTTGGGGTGTGATTATGTGATTATGGGTTGACTTAGCTTATGGGTATTGATTATTACTAATTTAAATGCTATATTGAAGTGGGTTTTATCATTAGTTGTGTTTTAATCTATGAATTGTAGTTGCAAATGCAGTTCTAACTTTGAGCTCTTAGCTTGCTTGAGAGAGAGGTTTATGAACCAAAGCTTTTGATTAATGGTTTGTAGGTATTGGGTTTATGTGGGTTCAGCTCGAAAGAGTGAATCCTAAACCAAATCCTACCAATCTTGCTCGAGAGAGTGGATGTATTAAGGTATTGGGCTTTTCTTAGTTGTTAAGCTTGTTGATGTTCGAGAGAAATCACTTGAATTGAAGTAATTGTTCGAGAGAAAGCTATTTCAATCATTGTCCAGCCTACCCATTGATATTTAGCTATTTATTAGCAGTTTCAATTACCCATATAGCAAAATTTGCCTATAATCAATCACGTCCCGAGAATTCCTCTTTATATTGTTATTTTCTCTTGTTTGATTTCTTTATAGCTTATAACTGCAAACCAAAACCCCTTATCTGACATTTGTGTCACCCCCCCCCCCTTTGACTTGTTTACTTGTTATTTTCGATAATTTCTATTCCTATAACTATTTAGACCACATTTGTTCTTCACAACTTAATTTGAACACATACCGCTCTCTGTGGGTTCGACCCCAACTCTTCGTTGGGTTTTATGCTGCTTAATGATCGTTTGCACCTAGAATTGGATGAGGTGTGCTTGATACGTTAATCAAGGCCTCGCATCATATTTCTTTAATAGGTCACACATCATCAATAACCTAGAGGAAGGTAGATCTCAATGCCCTAGTTGCTTTGTAACAAAACAGAGTGGTAAAGCTAGTCCTCTGACAAATCAGTGAGCCCACTCCTACTCTATTGCCATAACTGTAGCTTAGGGTGTGTGAAAACCTCACCGACCGATAAATCAAACCGAAAAAGTGTTATTGGTATATTGTTATTGGGTTATTGGGTTAACGATTTTTAATGGTTTTATAAAATAAAATTATCGGGTTATCAGTTCGGTATTGGTTTTTAGTAATGGGTTATTGGGTAAATCGATAACCCATTAAAACTTGTAATTTACTACTTTTACATGTACATAAATATTATATATTAATATACATACCTTACTAGTTACTATCTTTATCCTTTAACCTTCAATTCACACTTCACATTGACTTTGATTTCATAACTTCATATTATACAAAACGTCAAAATCTAAAGTAAGAACCCTATTCCTCTTAATTTCTCTTTGTGTTACACTCGTATAGTTCTTTTCATGTTTGTTATTATTCTTTCTATTTTATGAGCATTTGTAAGGTTACATTATTGTGTTGTCGCATCAAATTTATTAGAGAAGTCATATACTTGTTTTATAAGTATTTTCTTATTGGTTAAACAAAAAACCGAATGTTAAGGACCAAAATCGATAAACCGAAAATTGATAAAAAACATATCCTATTTGGTTATTGGCTTAACGCATTTAAAACCAAAAGCTGATAAATCAATCGATAATATATAAAACTGAACTCATTGATGCACACCTCTAACCATAGCAGCATACCTAGCTAGCTCATAGAATTGCATCTCATACTTAAACACAAACATTGAACTAGCTAAAGATTTGTGAACTCATCCTATAATCCTCTCTTTCATAAGGTATCTCATATACTTCTCCAAAAGAGTCTCAGAAAACTAAGCTCAATTCATCGGAGGTGATCCGATTGGCCTTTACTGAAAATAAGCTCACCACCACTTCTTAGTTGGTTCCTCCATTTGGAACGTAGTATAATCTACCATGTGCGACTTTACTAGAATGAGGTTATGCAAACTCACCAGAAACTCGTGAGCATTCTTTCCCGAAGCAACTAAAAACTTCATAGGATCCAATCTAATAAATCATCCAAACATCTTATGTTCCTCAGAAGACATAACTAGCCTACAATCGATTGCGCAACAACCAATACTAGTAATATATCTAAACGAAAAGCCGCAGCAGCATATTGCGCTCCTGGTATGTGAACACCCTATACCGTTTCCTAGGGTAAAGTATATACCTTGTCTCTCTCTTAAGAACCGCTTGAAGTGCTATATAAGTTCCCTACATGCGACATACCCTCCAAGAAACTGAGGATACTAGCATCGTAACCGGTGCCCTACCTCAACCTCTGCCTCGACCCCTACCCACAGGCTAAGAAATCTCATCCTATCCATTTGAGAAAGAATTAAGCAAATGAAATTCAGAAGTTGATAGAGTTAAGAACACATGATAAAAAATCAAAAAGTGAGATATTTCTTAGAATGCCCAATAGCCTCTTAAAGATAGGATACATACATCATTGTACTGATCCGCGAGAGTCTAGAAAGAACTTTTTCTCTTACTGGTAAGATCAGTTAACCTGAATTTTTTATAACACATTATCATGACCTAATATTGTGACATGATTGCATCTACTATAATCTTCCATTCTCCAGTAGACAAGCCAAGCTCAAGACCTATACTGAAAGTAAAAACTGATATGAATAATATGGGAAGTGGGAAATGAGACAATCGAACCACCATGTATACAATGGCGGATCTAGGATTTCTGTTAAGGAGGTTTAAAAGAAAAAAAAGAGTAGTGCCTAAGATTTGATCTTGGAACCTCAAGGTGAGTTTTGAACTCCTTCACCACTAAGCCAACCTCTTATCTTACATTTAGGAGGTTCAAAATCAGTATAGACATAAAAATTCTTTAAAGTACCTTAAATGTACAACATAATTTTTTGCCGATGGGGTTCAGGTGAACCCGCTCAGCAGCCTCTAGGTCCACCCCTGCATGCATAGATACATACAAAACATGTACAAAAATATACAACATAGGCCCTAAGCAAAAGAAAGAAAGACAATTTATACAAGATACCAACTTTGAATCTGGTGTCACTGGTACAAGAGCCTCTAAAAGTACGAAAGTACCGTTAAACAATACACAATTATTTGATAGATAAAAAAAACAAAGACAATAGAATATCTTATCCCGGATATATTTGCTAGAGATCAAATATACTCTCTTTTGGCAAACTTAATGGAAACAAATTGCTCAAAAACATATATTTAACGGCCATTTTGAATCAACCTTCAAACATAGGGAAGTTTTTTGTTATTTTCTCTAATATTCCAGGTAAGAGGTTTTCCAGATCAGATAAAAATAGAAACTTTTAATGATGAAAATAAAATTGAATGATCTCCCATGAAATTTACCCTCCGTAGAATTAATAAGAAAAAAGGAGTTTAAGGATGGCATTTTTTTTTTGTTTTATTGATAAATAAACAATTAATTAGACGGAGATTATTTTATTGAACATAGAGTTTAAAAATAAGTTAATTAGAAATATACATCATATTAGTTGTTAAACAGATGTTGGGCTTAAATAATTTGATGTGTTTGTTACAGAAAAGTATTTTTCATAATATTTTGTATGAAAAATATTTTTCTCAGAAAATGTTTTTTTTTCTAAAAAATAAACTATTTTCTTACTAATTTTCTACTGTTTGGTAAAAGTAAGAAAATATTTGTCACGCTCCAAACTCAAGGGGAGTAACTGGCTCCTAATGCCAAAACTCAAGCCCGAGCGGACCCTGCTGAACCATTTGTTACTAGCGCATGGCAGACACACGTAATCAAGAAAACAAACTAGTATATCCCGGCTTAAAACTAAGCCCTCGGCCGGTAAGGCCCCTGTCAACATATATATAAAAGAAACATCTACTCCCAAGAGTTCATATAAAGAAATAGCCAACTAGCACAAAAGTCATGACTGGGCCGTCGAGGCCACCATGATATCTATACAAAACCTGAAAGTAGTTACATATAAAGACAATATATCAAACAACTCACAAGCTTCATCAAACCAACAAAACTAGGCCAGCATGGCCATAACCTAGTTGTACACCCCACACACTAGTCTACAAGCCTCAAAGAGTAGTAAAGATTGGCGGGACAGGCCCCATCCTACCCATAAAAATATACACAACAAATGCTAACAAACCTCCAAACTCTGGCAGCTCCGGAGGAAAGGGGCTAGCCAACCGGATAGAAGTAAATCCTGCTACTGAGGAGGTCTACTCGGCCGGCTATCAGGACCTATATGCATGAATGCAGCGCCCCCAGGCAATGGGGCATCAGTACAAAATAATGTACAGAGTATGAAAGGTTGTAGACTAAATTAGAAAGTATCATAATATACCAAAAGCAATCACGTAAGGAAATCAAATTTAGATAAGCATGCCAACCCACTACTGAATCTAATAAAATACAATAATGATCAAACATCAACCTAACCAAGCCCCCATAAGCCCAGTAGGTACAAACAACATACCACCTACTTAGGCCCTTATAAGCCCAGAAGGTGCCAAATCAATCTACATAACCTTATCGGTTAGCCCCTTGTCTTTGTAAGAAGTCACATAGCCCTTTTCGGCAACGATATAGCCCCGTAGGTAGCACATAGCCCTCTTACGCAACATCATAGCTCTGTGGGTTGCACTTCGCCCTCTTTTGCATCACATAGCCTTGTAGGCAATACATATCCCTCTTTGGCGTCAAAAAAGCCCCGTAGGCAACACATAACACTCTTTGGCATCAATAAAGCCCCATGGGCAACACATAGCCATCTTTGGCAATAACATAGTCCTATTAGACAATATCATAGCCCCCATAGGCAGTTCATAGCTCAACAGCTAACCACAACCTCCATGGAGCTACACCACTCAATTCAGCGTGAAAATTATACCAAAACAACGAGCTCGCGACGTAGGGCAATTTTTGATAAAAGGCCAAGAAGAGATCATGAACACACAAGGATGATTTGAGGAGTATTTCTCTGATTTTCGTGGGTTTCTCACGATTTGGAATGAAGAACAATGAAGAATATGCTATCTTATAAGCTTCCACCGACTTAGGGGACCCACCTCACGTGCCTTCTTATGGAGTCTTGTAAAAATGTGAATATCTCTCTATTCTGAAGTGTTATGAATAAACCGTTTGATGCGTTGGAAACTAGACTCGTAGGCCTTCAATTTCATGGGCAGTGGGACCCATAACTCGTTATAGATTGGGAGAAAACTTCCAAAACATTTGACCCAAATTTCAGAGAAATCTTTAAAAAAGAACTTACGATAACTTTCGCCCACTTTTATTTTGCGACTTACCTTACTTCAAAACTTGAGATACAACCCTTGAACACTTAAAATATGACATACCACATCATTCTTAATTTATTACTCACCCTCTTTGTCTTTCCACGAATGTTCGAATTAATTTAGACGTTTAGAAAAGTCGGGGTGTTATATCATTCCCCCCTTAGAAATATTCGTCCTCGAATGAAAAATCTGAGTCACACGGTTATGTCCTTAAGAGTTGCCAAAGTTTAGACAAAGTATCCTTTGTGAATTTGACTATCCAGAACCTGAAACACATAATTTTTTAACCTAGGTGTCTCACAGGACGACATAATAGCTAAGCACTATAGCTCTACAATAACAGTGCGAGCAAAAATACAACGATGACAACCATAATAATAAGCAATAATATAAAAAATTTGGTAGGTATCGTACCCCACTGCACCAATATAAACTGATATGCCATCACCATGGGGTATGAAACAAGTGAGGATATTTGGACCTCATGTCATCCTCAGCTTCCCAGGTCACCTCTTCTCTTTTCTTGTTTCTCCACAATACTTTAACCGAAGCCACCTCTTTGGTCCTCAATTTACGGACCTGTTGATCTAATATGGCAACTGGAGTTTCCTCATAGGACAAATCCTCTGTGATCTGAACATCCTCAACTGGGACAACCCGATAAGGGTCTCCTACGCACTTTCGTAGCATCGATACATGGAAAACTGGATGAAGAGATTCTATCCCCGAAGGCAATTCTAACTCATAAGCCACTCGTCCTACCCTCCGGAGGATCCAATATGGCCCAATGAATCATGGACTAAGCTTGCCTTTTTTGCCAAATCTCATAACACCCTTCATAGGCGAGACTTTTAAGAATACCCAGTCATCGATACAAAATTCTAAGTCCCTTCGTCGGACATCTGAGTATGACTTCTGTCGGCTTTGAGCTGTTAGTAACCTTTTCCGAATGAGCTTAACATGCTCCACTGTTTGCTGTACTAAGTCGGGTCCAATCAACCCTGACTCACCTACCTCGAACCATCCAATGGGGGACCTACATTTTCGCCTATACAAAGCCTCATAAGATGCCATCCTGATGTTGGAATGATAACTATTATTGTATGCCAACTCAATAAGAGGCAAGTGGTTATCCCAACTTCCCTTGAAGTCTAGTGCGCACGCCCGTAACATATCCTCGAGTGTCAAAATTGTACGCTTAGCCTGGCCATCTGTCTGAGGGTGAAAGATTGTACTAAGATTAACCTGTATCCCCAGTCCTTTCTGGAAGGACTTCCAGAAGTTGGCGGTAAATTGTGATCCTCTATCAGAGATAATAGATACTGGGACACCATGTAGCCTAACAATCTCTCTAATATATAGCCCTGCATAGTCTTGGGCCGTAAAAGTAGCCCTGACTAGTAAGAAATGGGTTGATTTTGTTAGTCTATCAACAATTACCCAAATATAGTCAAACTTGCTACGTGATCGAGGTAACCCTGTAATAAAATCCATATTAATTGCTTCCCACCTCCATAAAGGAATGGCTATCTCCTGAACTAGCCCAGCGGGCTTTTGGTGCTTAACCTTCATATGTTGGCAGTTAGGACACTGTACAACAAACTCAGCAACGTCCTTCTTTATTCCGTGCCACCAATATATCTCCTTAATATCATGGTACATCTTCGTCAAACCAGGTTAAATAGAACAACGGCAATGATATGCCTCTTCCATAATCTGATGTCGAAGCCCTGCAACATTCGGAACACACAATCGACCGCTACTTCTAAGTACTCCATCTCCTACTATATCAAATGCTAAAGTCTGTTGATTCTGAGCCTTGGTTATGAGCTTCTCTAAGCTAGGATCCTCTTGTTGCCGTGATTTCACTTCTACAAATAGAGATGATATGGTTGTGTCCTGAATTGTTACCCCACTATCTTCTGCTTCTAACAATCTGACTCCTAAGCTAGCTAACTGATGAAGCTCTCGCGCTAGCTCACACTTCTCAACACCTAAATAGGATAAACTACCGATAGATCTTCAACTGAGGGGATCGCTACCACATTCGCCTTTCCTGGATGATATAAAATATCCACATCATAGTCTTTCAGTAACTCAAGCCATCGACGTTGTCGCAGATTTAACTCCTTTTGTTTCAAGATATATTGAAGGCTTTTATGATCTGTGAAGATGTCAACATGAACGCCATACAAATAGTGTCTCCAAATTTTTAACGCATGCACAACTGCAGCCAACTCTAAATCGTGGGTCAGATAGTTCTTTTCATGCTTTCTCAACTGCCTTGAAGCATATGCGATAAACTTACCATGTTGCATTAGAACACATCCCAACCCAACACCAGAAGCATCACAATACACTGCATAGCCTTCTGAACCCTCAGGCAATGTTAGAACTGGTGTTGATGTCAACCTGTCCTTAAGCTCCTGGAAACTATGCTCGCAAGCCTCAGTCCACTGGAACTTAGTTGCTTTTTTAGTCATCTTTTTTAATGGTGCTGAAAGTGAAGAAAACCCCTCTACAAACCATTTGTAGTACGCAGCTAACCCTAAGAAACTACGAACTTCAGTCGGAGTCATGGGTCTGGGCCAAGTCTTTACGGACTCAATCTTTTGTGTATCAACCTCAATGCCTGCATATGATACAATATGCCTAGGAAAGCCACAGAGCTCAACCAGAACTCACACTTGGAGAACTTTGCATAAAGTTCCTGCTCTCGAAGAACCTGAAGGACTGCTCACAAATGATTTGCATGCTCAGCTTTTTAACGTGAATATACCAAAATATCATCAATAAATACAATCACAAACAAGTCTAGATATGGCCTGAATATACTATTCATCAGGTCCATGAACACTGCTGGGGCATTAGTTAATCCAAAAGACATTACCAAGAACTCAAAGTGTCCATATCTGGTTCTAAAAGCTGTCTTGGAACGTCTTTCTCCCAAACTCGTATCTGGTGGTACCCTGATCTTAAATCAATCTTTGAGAAACACTCAGCACCTTGTAACTGATCAAACAAGTCATCGATCCTCGGAAGGGGATACTTATTCTTTATAGTCGCCTTATTCAGCTGTCGATAATCGATACACACTCTTAGTGAGCCATCTTTCTTCCTCACGAATAACACTGACGCACCCCATGGTGAATCACTAGGCCTGATAAAGACTTTATCCAGCAAGACTTTTAGCTGATCCTTTAACTGCTTTAGCTCAACATGAGCCATTCTATAAGGAGGGATATATATGGGTTGTGTACCTGGTAGCATATCGATAGCAAATTCAATTTCTCATTCTGGAGGGATACCAGGGAGCTCGTCTGGAAATACATCTAGAAACTCATTAACTACCAGAATAGACTGAAGAGTCGGTGGTTCTGCATCTATATCATGAACACGAACAAGATGATAAATACAACCCTTAGTGATCATCCTCCTCACCTTAAGATAGGAAATAAACCTACCTTTCGGCGTTGTTGTATCGCCTTTCCATTCCAAAACTGCCTCTCCTGGAAAGTGGAATCTAACAATCTTTCTTTGACACTCAACATTAGCATAACAAGACGCTAACCATTCCATCCCCATAATGACGTCGAAATCAACCATCTCTAACTCTACCAGGTCTACAGAGGTCTGACGGTCGATAATTTCTACCGGGCAACCTTGATAGACTCTCCTGGCAATAATAGACTCACCAACTAGTGTAGATACAATAAAGGGTCGATCTAATGACTCTGCTACTATACATAACTTCCCAGCAATAAATGGAGTAACATAAGACAGAGCAGATCCAGGATCTATCAAAGCATAAACACAATGGGAGCAAACAATCAAATTACCTGTCACAACATCTGGTGATGACTCTGAGTCCTGTCGTCCTGTTAATGAATATGTACGGTTTTGACCACTACCAGAACTAGATGCTCCCTCCCTGCCTTAGCCTCTACCTCTACGTGTTGAAGTCTGGGGTCCACGCCCTGTAGACTGTGTGGATGAGGAGGAACCTACTGCTAACCTGGTCGACCGACCTATACCACCCTGACCTATGGTAGGGCAGTTTCTCCACCCATGCCCCTCCTGTCCACAAGAATAACAATCTGTGGAACCCTGTCTGCACCTCCAGAAATGCATCCTACCGCAAGTGACGCAACGCAGTAGGGTTGTCCTAGCCTGGTCTGAACCCCTCTGTTGCTGCGAGCCTAATGCTCGTGAACCCTCACATAGGTCTAATTGTCCCTGACGATCAACTATACTACTCTGGAACTGTTGTGGTGGATGTCTAGGTGGCCTAATAGAATGTTGGGGTCTGGGACCACCCTGAGAATCTCCCTGTAAACCAGCGGGTCTAGCCCTCTTCTGTCTCTCTCTCTCGACCCTCTCACTCATATATTGTAAATGTCGGCGATCCTCTATGCCTTGTGCAAAGGCCTGAATTCGCGAGATATCCATATTATCATTTAGTGCAATGGTAGAACAAGCATCGATAGAGTCTGATTCAAGCCCTCCCACAAATCTACGCACCCTGTCATGCATCGTATCAACAAATGTTGGTGCATATCTTGCCAATGAATCAAATCTCAGCCCGTACTCTCGCACACTCATGCTACCCTGTCGGAGGTTCAGAAACTGGTCCACCCGGCCATCCCCAATCTCTTGAGGCAAATAGTGATCTATGAAAGCTTCTGTAAAGCTATCCCAAGTGGGTAGAGATGCATCTTTTTCCCTAGATCTCTCCCAACTTTCGTACCAAAATACTGCAACATCATGCAATCAAAATGCTGCTAACTCAACTGACTCAGTCATGACTCTGAAGATCCTATGAAGCTGATCAACAAAGTGTTGAGGGTCCTCTTTGCGATCTGTCCTTGTGAACTGTGGAGGATTCAAGGCAAGAAATTCACGAACTCTCAAACTTCCGGGCCCTTCAGAAGGTCCGACAATATCTGGCACAACTGGTTGGCGCTGTGTAGCTACTAACTGTGCTAACATATATACTACATTCTTGAAATCCTAATAAGATGGAATAAGAGGAACTAGAGGTGGTATTACTGGTGGAGCAGGAAGTTTTTTAGCCCTCAGAGCCTCCTGAAGCGGTGGAGAAGCTATAGGAGGCTGAGAAGATGTCTCCCCATGGGTCTCACAATGGGCTACCTCCATCTGTGGTACCTTGCTGGTACCCTCGCCTGCAACTGTATCTAGCCCCTGGCTAGTTGTGGTCTGTCGAGTGTCAGCCATCTCTATCTCTGCATACAAGTATCAATTATAAGCAAGAAACCTCAACCCTTAAGACACCTCTCTATAGCACGAGGTGAGCAAAAGAAGGATAATTATTCTAACATGCCCGGTAGCTTCTTGCTTACCGAATGTGGTGCACAACACATTTATAAACAAGACTCTACTAGAAACGGCTTGTAGACTCCCTAGGATACGACGTTGCTCTGATACCAAGTTTGTCACGCCCTAAACTCAAGGGTCGCAACTGACTCCTAATGCCAAAACTCAGGCTCGAGCCGACCCTACTGAACCATTTGCTACTAGCGCATGGCAGACACACGCATTCAATAAAACAAACTAGTATATCCCGACTTAAAACTAAGCCCTCAGCCAGTAAGGCCCCTGTCAACATATATATAAAAGAAACAGCTACTCCCAAGAGTTCATAGAAAGAAACAGTTAACTAGCACAGAAGTCCTGACTGGGCCATCGAGGCCACCATGATATCTATACAAAAACTGAAAGTAGTTACATATAAAGACAATATATCAAACAACTCACAAGCTTCATCAAACCAACAAAACTAGGCCAGCATGGCCATAACCTAGTTGTACACCCCACACACTAGTCTACAAGCCTCAAAGAGTAGTAAAGATTGGCGGGACAGGCCCCATCCTACCCATAAAAATATACACAACAAATGCTAACAAACCTCCAAACTCTGGCAGCTCCGGAGGAAAGGGGCTAGCCAACCGGATAGAAGTAAATCCTGCTACTGAAGAGGTCTACTCGGCCGTCTGTCAGGACCTGTATGCATGAATACAGCAACCCCAGGCAATGGGGCATCAGTACAAAATAATGTACAGAGTATGAAAGGTTGTAGACTAAATGAGCAAGTATCATAATATACCAAAAGCAATCAGGTAAGGAAATCAAATTTAGTGAAGCATGCCAACCCACTACTGAATCTAATAAAATAAAATAATGATCAAACATCAACCTAACCAAGCCCCCTTAATCCTGGTAGGTACAAACAACATACCACCCGCTTAGGCCCCCATAAGCCCAGAAGGTGCCAAATCAATCTATATAGCCTTATCGGTAGCCCCTTGTCTTTGTAAGAAGTCACATAGCCCTTTTTGGCAACGATATTTCCCCATAGACAGCGTATAGCCCTCTTAGGCAACATCATAGCTCTGTGGGTTACACGTAGCCCTCTTTTGTATCACATAGCCTTGTAGGCAATACATAGCCCTCTTTGGTGTCAAAAAACCCCCGTAGGCAACACATAACACTCTTTGGCATCAATATATCCACGTGGGCAACACATAACCCTCTTTGGCAATAACATAGTCCTATTAGACAACAGCATAGCCCTCATAGGCATTTCATAGCTCAACAGCTAACCACAATAGCCCCAAGGGCGACAACAAACAATTAAATAGATTGAAGGCAAGCAATTTAGTTATAAACAATATATATGAATAATGTCCAAGTCGTTCCTAACTTAGGGTTGTTCTGAACAGATTATGAGTCCCTAAAATGAGGGTTTATAACCACTCAATCAGTCAACCACTCACAATTACATCTACAACATATCTAACATTAACTACCCTATTTTATCACTCCCAAGCTCTAAGGAAACATGCCGAACGAAGGGAGTAGCCTTAATATACCTTTTCCTTTATAACTTATGCTGAAAATACCTTTGTCCACACCACTACAACACTAAAGAAAAAGGTAAAATCAATTAGTAATTAAGGATAAAAATTGCTACAACAATTCGACAATCGATACGGATTCCTATTGTAAACTACAATCCAAGACCTAAGGTATCCATAAACTGATAAAAGGTGATTCCTACCTTTCTTAAATAACCAGAACACTTGAATACAATCACTCCACTGGAAAAAAAAACCATGCTACCACAACCTCCATGGAGATACATCGCTCAATTCACCGTGAAAATTATACCAAAACGATGAGCTCGGGAGGTAGGGCAATTTTTGATAAGAGGCCAAGAAGAGATCATGAACACACAAAGATGATTTGAGGAGTATTTCTCTGATTTTTGTGGGTTTCTCACGATTTGGAATGAAGAAAAATGAAGAAGATGCTATCGTATAAGCTTCCACAGACTTAGGGGACCCACCTCACGTGTCTGCTTGCGCAGTCTCGCAAAAATGTGAATATCTCTCTATTCTGAAGTTGTATGAACAAACCGTTTGATGCGTTGGAAACTAGACTCGTAGACTTTCGATTTAATCGGTCGTGGGCCCCATAACTCGTTATAGATTGGGAGAAAACTTCCGAAACATTTGACCCAAATTTCAGAGAAATCTTTAAAGAGGAACTTACGATAACTTTCGCCCACTTTTATTTTGTGACTTACCTTACTTCAAAACTTGAGATACAACCCTTGAACACTTAAAATATGACATACCACATCATTCTTAATTTATTACTCACCCTCTTTGTCTTTCCACGAATGTACGAATTAATTTAGACGTTTAGAAAAGTCGGGGTATTACAATATTATCTCAAAAATATTTATATATATCTAGCAAAATTGTATAAGCGTGGAAGGGGGTGGGTAGTGGGCCTTGGAGGATTGCGGGGTATAGAATGGTCAAAGGGGAGGGGGGTTTGGAGGCGTTGGGCGGATGTGTGAGGAGGATACAATAAATATAGAATATCACTTTTAGAACTTGTTTTCCAACCTCCATTAAGTAAATCATTTTTCTGATTTTTTTAAGAAACTTATTTTCCTAAAGAAAATTTTTTTTTTCAAAAATTATATCCAACCAAACACGAAAAAAAAACACTAGACGAGAGGGAGTTGCTCGAATGGTAAGCACCCCTCACTTCCAACCCGAAGGTTGCGAGTTCGAGTCACCAAGGGAGAAAAAGGAGTGGAAGCTCCTAGGGGAGGGAAAATAAAACTTTTTAAAAAAAATACACTTTCCTTCCTTTGAAATACAAATTATCTCAAAAAAATAAAAAATTGCTCAAATCATACTAAAAAATCCTCAAATTTTATCCCGATCCAAGGTGGGATCTTAACATTAGTGATCATGAAACAAAATATTAAAGTAATTAGTTAGAGAAAGGAAAACCACACCAAAGTAAAGTACTTTACGCACATTCTAAATTAAAAAAAAAATAAGAATATATCATATGAATTAAAACAGATTAACTAACATTACTATATGTGGAAAAGAGTTGCATCAACAAGTTTGAAAATAGAAAAGTTTGTATTGACCAATAAAGTACAAGGGCTAAAATGTAAATAAAAAGAAGAAAAAGGGGGTTTGTGTAAAGGCAGCAAAAAGACAAATAAAGATTTGATGGTATCTAACGTACGACATGTAGTTATTCCTTTTCAAATAATAATAATAATAATAGGAGCAAGTGGGAAAATATCCACTCATGGAAACTATTAGACAACTTGTCTACTCTCTCTCTCTCTTACTAAATACAACTAAAATCATGCTCAAGTTATTATCAAACAAGAATATCTTTTTAACTTTAATTTAATTGATAATGTTCCTCCCTTGTTATCAGTTGAAATAAAATTATATATTATTATTATTTTGTATTTAAAAGATCTGTTATTTGAACATTCTTAATTTACCTTGCTGACATTTTTACAAGAATTACCTTAACAGTAAATATGAAGTAGATTTCAATATAATGTAATTTTCCAATCAAACACTATCGTATTAAACTAATAAGGACATAAGTCATTTTAACCCTTTACAATTTAAATTGTAAAAAATAAAACATAAGCGTTAATATTCATGTACTACTTAGGTCGTTTCAATAAGAATATGACATTTGAATCAACTCAACCTCAAAAATTAATTTATATGGGAAAAATAATAATTACTCAAATCCATATTATAAGTAAATCACCAGTTGATTTTCTAATCAATGTAACTTTAACCGACTCTAATGCGTAGTTTTAAAAAGTTCGAAAACTTTAAATTTTATAATCTTAATTCTTTTTTCTATATAATAAAGAAAAAGTGTCAGTGCTTGGGTTTGCATTTGGTGGGAAAAGGCTGACAGAGACGTTGACCCTGTGTCGGTTAAGAGTTTATGCACTTTGAGAAGTTGAGATATTAATCATATTCACATTTCAACAACTCTGTCAACACCTCCTACCTCCCTTTCACCACAAGAAATATCATATTTTCTCCCAATAAAAAGCAAAGAAATTTTTTTAATTCAATATTTAAATCTTTTACAAAATTAACAATTTAGCATATTTTTACATATTCAGTGGCAGAGATAAAAATTTCACAAAGAGTGTTCAAGTGTTAAAAGTGAATTTGCTTTTCTTAAAAAGTGAAAAAAAAGAAGATGCTACTACAAAAACACTTTTAAGTTTGCGTGTCTTTGCTCTTTCAAGGCGCTTGAACCACAGTGTTATATCATATTGTTGTGTCAAAGGTGTCCAGAATATATTATTTAACCATTTTATTTATCATTTTACTTATATATACATGATATAATTTTATGACGAAGAGTGTTTCCCCTGTACACATTATATGCACATTGTCCATTATATCTTTTAAAATAAAATAGTAAATTCAATCCAATCTAGTGAATATAAACTACATTTATTCTTGATAATAAAATTATAGCTTGAACCTGGTGGACGTAACTTGTGAGTTAGAAACTGGATTCTTTATTGGTGTTAATTCCATAACAGTATATCATATTCAAAGACATTGGATCCATCATTGTGTAGGCCTAAAAATTGTTCATTGCTTGATTTATAATAAGGTTGGATGACATAAATATACGCATATATACCATGTCTAGATGTGTTTTTTAAATGCATTATTATTATTATATATGAAGTGATTGGAACAGTGAATAGACAATCTAACAAGATCAACCAATCAAGGACACTTCAAATCAATGAAGAAATACACTAAAATGGGAAAAGAGAGGCCCATATATTTATTAGCAAGACCTGTCTGTTGTTAAGGGCAGTGAATGAAGAACCACACTAGTGCTTTGTGGTAGTTATACTGACACATGCTAGGCCAAACCATCATTTTTTTTTTCATTTCAATCTTTTCTTATATTTGCTTCCTATAAGTCCTCAACTTAGGTTTCTTTAGCACATGAGTCCAACATAGTATAATATCAAGATGCGGTGGATGAATATAATCTCTCCATGGTTAGTTAGCGCTCTCCATATTGAGCTTTGAAAATAAAGGAACTTATTATTATTGTGACTTTTACTTGTTAAGCACCTAAATTAATTCGTCGGTAATTTATGTAGGACGATTAAGTCAAATAACAATAAATTCTTGTCAGACGATTAAGTCTTAAAAAAGAAAGAGAAACTACATATGATTAGATATATATAGAATGATTATTTATACTTTCAAAATATTATATATCTTATCACCAATTAAGAGTTTTAACCATATATTGAGAAAAATATATTTTGGTATATATACAAGTATTTTTGCTACCAGATACACTAAAATAGGGAGGAAGGCGAGAAAGATTTGTTATGTATCCCAGATACATGGGAGAGTGGCGAGCGAAATGGAAAGGAGGTGAGCGCAATTTATTACATATCCCAGAAACATGCGAACTCACTTGAATACAGTATATCTAGAACAAAATTATAGGCCTAATTTTGACATCATAAATTCAGAGATACATGTATTTAGGAAACGTATCTGGACGCACTAAAATCAGATAAGATACATAATATTATTATAAACTAGAATGTATATCTGAGTAATTATCTCCTAAACTATTAAAATTTAGGTAAGTTTGCCTTGAAAAAAAATATATACTTTTTTAATGGGCTCTGCTCTATACAACATGATTTCGAATTAATGGTGCAAATAAATGTTATATATATGGAATGCACAAAGCAAAAAGCTATAAAAAAAAAAATAGCCCCCACCTTGATGTTTGAATTAATATAGTACTCCCTTTAATTTTCCTAGGCGAAGAGTGTCGGAATAAATAAAAACTTTTATTTATTTTAGCGTGTCATCATGTTTGCGCCTTTTATTTAACTGTTCCTCCTGTTTCAATGAGAATAATTTAACCTTAAATTATGAGACATAAATGAAGCTTTAATGAACTTACATTTCCAATAACTCACTGTAAGAAACTGTATTTAACAACGGGGTAAAAATCTAGTCCTTAATATATACTCCCTCCGTCCCTTTTATATGTCACATTTTTACTTTGCACTTGCATTAAAAAATGATGTAACTTTACCTTTCTACCCTTATTTAATTTTTTTGGAACACAAGTTTTCAATCAATGAATATGAATTAATTTATTTTGATTAATTAATTTAACCAATGAACATAAATCATTTACTTAGCTTTTCTAAGTTGGTCAAATATATATTTTCAAGGCTAATAACTCACAAGGATAAAAAAAAAAGGAACAATATGGTAATTTATACATTGATTTTATGAAATGATAAGTATTATGGATCAACTATTTATAGAAATGAATGATATATAAAAAAGGATGGAGAGAGTACTACTCTTTCTGTCCTCTTTTTACTTGTCATTTTTGATAAATAAAAAAAATATATTTTTTTTTACCTATTATACCCTCAATTTATTTAGAGAGTTATTTTTTTTTTAAAAGGTAGAACCTGTTTAATGAGTAAATTGATTTTGGAATTTTAACCTTAATAGGGGTAAAATGATAAACTCAATATGTTAATTATTATTTTCTTAATAGATGTGTCAAGTAAAAAATGAACAAGTTATAAGGACGGAAGGAGTATTTATATATAGGGACACAATTTTCTTCCGGTCCCTAATTCTTATTTTTATTTTCTAACTCAAGGAAGAGCTTAAATCTATTCGCTAAAAGATAAATAGTATTCGTTAAAAGATAAATAGTATCCCGTCCCTAATAAGCTAAATTGATACAGGAATTGTTTCCATATTTTCATATCTCAAACTTAATACTCCGAACAATAAATGCTTTTAAAGATTTACCATTAAAAATAAAATAAACAATGTATTGTACTTTCTTCTTCTTTTTTTGTTTCCTAATCACGTGTTCAGTATTTATATAGAAGCCCGACTAAATTACAATTTACGCCTAGAAATCTCACGTTCAAGGTAAAATGTTTTCTAACAAAGGTGACTTGAACCCACAAGTAGCTCAAAATAACATGAGGCCTAAAGCAAAACATTAATTAGAGGCCTAAAATATTAATATA